>CAKNXH010058964.1:33854-155848 GCA_932178445.1 Andricus quercusramuli
ATTCATGCATGCATTGTAATCCCATTGTGCTCGCACTTCATGCTCGCACGTGTACAAGAACTTTGCAACTCCTTGCTCTCGCACTTATGTTCCCATCATACACAGTATGTCAAGAACGCAGCATTCATACACGCACAACGTGAGACTCACCGCGTGCGAGTTGACCCTGGCGGACCGGCCGAACGCATACATTACGCTACAGCGTAATGGTAAAGTAATGGTAAAGTAATATGGCATTATAATTAAGAAAAGAAACAAAATTATTATGTAAACTGTTGCAATTATAATAAAACGTTGAAATTTACGTTAAATGGTCATTCCGTAATTGCAACAAGTTGCTTTTGCAGCGTTAAAAAATAAAAAAACATAGTGACCGTCATTGCAGCCTGGCCCCTGCATTTTGGCAACCCGCTAACGCTGCTTCAAGTGGGTTGCCAGTCTGCAGGGGCCCGACTTGAATGACAGCCACTTTGTTTTATTATTTTTTAACGCTGAGAAAGCAACTTGTTGCAATCACGGCATGACCATTTCACGTAAATTTTAACGTTTTATTATAATTGCAACAGTTTACATATTAATTTTGTTTCTTTTATTAATTATAATGCCATATTACTTTACCATTACTTTACCATTACTTTACCATTACGCTGTAGCGTAATTTTTGCGTTCGGCCGGTCCGCCAGAAGAATGCAACGCACGATTGTTATCTGAGATTCTGCTTTCATACAACACATGCACTGTGACATCACATATGGTAGCACGCTGTGCGGCACATCGTGCACACCGAGTGTGCTCACTTTGAGTGAACATTGATCACCCTCAGCTCGTGCATACACCGTGCTTTCGTTCTTGGCTACACATCGTGCAGCTACAGTTCGCCCTCACGCATTCTTATATGGGGATAAGTAAATTTAATAAAAGTTCTTGTTAAAATTGACGAACCTAACCTATAAAGGGTAGTTTCCGTGAACAAAGTGTATTAAATTTTATTTTTGCTCAAAAATGTTTGTTATAGGGAATGAATTCTATTTCTTTTATTGCACCTAATAATATCTTCATGTGTTTTATTGAATATTCTTCTTTTTTTGTAGAAAATTAATCTCCTTGGTAGAAAATACATATTTTTCCTTGAAAATTTGACAGCTTGTTTTAAACTTGTTTTCTCTGTTGACTGAAAAGTATTTTTTAGTTGAAAACTCAACTATTTTTGAAAACTTGTAGGTTTTGGTTGAATTTAACTGTTTTTTATTTAAAATTATAATCTTCTTTGATTGAAAATTCAATTACATTACATCGTTCGTTAAAAATTAATTTTTTTCAGTTGAAAAATCAACTTCTTGATTGAAAATTAAACTATTTTTTACCTATCTTGTTTCTAACTGAGAATTTAACTATTCCTGTTAAAAATATAACTATTTTGTTGAAAATTCGTTTTTTGTTGTTGTTAGAAATTAGTCTTTAAAACAAAAAATGTAACTACTCTATTATTAGTTGAAAATGTACCTATTTTGGATGAAAATTTAACTATTCGGATCTAATTGATCTTTTTCACTCTTTTGGTATAAAATTCAACTATTCCAGTTCAAGATTCATCATTTTAGTTGAAACTTCATCACTTTGGTTTTCTTTCAGTTTTCACTTGAAAAGCTCATTGAACTAAAATGGCAATTTTTTAGAAATCATCCATGAAATGCTTCAATATTGAGAGTTTAATGAAATTTCAAATCAAATGAATAAACGTTTTTTATTTAAAGAATGTCCACTTGTGTGCCACTTACAGTAAATGTGAACAATATTCATCCTTTTTAATTGGAAAAAAATAATCATATTTTTTCGGTGAAATTAAAATTCGGTTTCAAGGACGAAAAAATCATTGTTCAGGATGCAGAAGGTGTTGATATCGAAGAATATGTGTTTTTATCTTTCGTGATGAATGAAGACTTCAGATTTATTCTCGACGAAAAGCAATTGCCTTTGAATTTTAACATCTTAAACGCGACACTACATGAAAACATAAAAATATGGTAAATCAAACAGGAAGCATTGTTTCCCGATGTGATTTTTTATTCCTATACAACACAATACAATACAATTGCAGCATATAATAGAGTTAACTAAAAAATTCCTTTATAACATGATGAAAATGATCAAATGGTTCTTAACATTCTGAATGAAACCCCTGACAAGTCGAAACTTGCCATGCCCAGCGACGATCCATTAAACAGCCATACAAAAAAAATCGTTCTTCGAGTCTGGGGGTCAGACCATGTTGGCTATATGTTTTTTGGGTCGCTGAACCCGAATCCGAGGTACAAAAAACCCTAGCACGTCAGGGTTCTGACATAACCTCATAAAACCTCATAGAATTTTATTTTCTCAAGTCAGGGGTTCAGACCATGTTTATTATATGTTTTTGGGGTCGCTGAATCCGAATCCGAGGTCCAGAAAACCACAGAATGTCAGGGTTCTGACATAACCTCAAAAAACCTCATAAAACTTTTTTTTCCGAGTCCGGGGGTCAGACCATGTTTACTATATGTTTTTGAGGTCGCTGGAACCGAATATGTGGTCTCAAAAACTCCATCACATCCGGGTTTTGATTTTCAAAGAAACTCGTGAAATTTATTCATCCGACTTACGTGTGTCTGCCACTCAGAGAAATGTCCTCTTGTAACAAAAGGATGTTTGTTGACCTAAATGGAATCTCCTTTTGAATTTAAGGTTGAGAGGATACGCAATTTTCTCAACAGGAATCCTTTTGCAGCAAGAAGTTTCCTGATGCGATTCGGATTCAGCGACCCCAAGAACATATAATAAACATGGTCTGACCCCCGGACCCAAACAGAAATTTGTATGAGATTTTTTGAGGTTATGTCAGAACCCTGACGTGCTGGTTTTTTTTGGACCTCGGATTTAGATTCAGCGACCCCATAAACATACCATATAATAAACATGGTCTGACCCCCGGACTTGAGAAAATGAAGTTTTATGAGGTTATGTCAGAACCCTGACGTGCTGGGTTTTTTTGTACCTCAGATTCGGATTCAGCGGCCCAAAAAACATATAGTCAACATGGTCTGACCTCCAGGCCCGAAAAACGATTTTTTTTGTGTGTGGCTGTGTTATCAATAAACATAGTGACATTACACACGGCTGCTAATGGCACTAATAACGAGACACGTCTTGGGAAAATCGAAATGGTGTTACTCTCCGAACCTGATGACAGTATTCATCAAAACATACTTGAAAAGTAAACATCTAATGATAATTATCTTGAACAAAATTCGGTTATAAGAAAAAGAGGTGCCGAATCGGATTACGTTGAAGTAGATGACGCGATACCTGCGAAGAAAAGGTTCTCGATATTGGTAAGTTGATATATATTTAATTTTCAACCTATACCTTAAACCATTTTTTTGTTTTCTATATTATATATTATAGAAAAAAAAATTGATTAGCATTTCGAACTCGAAAGTTCATTGACTCACTACCCGATTCGGGTAGTGTTTCTAGGTGGATAAATACTACCAGTGTGGGTCCACCACACCCAACACGGGTCAACAACACGCAGTATTCCCCGAACGGTCTCCCATCCAAGTACTAACCGCGCCCAACACTGCTTAACTTCAGTGATCTAACGGGAACTGGTGTTTTCAGCGTTGTATCGCCGTTGACTTATATATTATATAGGGTGTCCAAAAAGTAACGAAACACCTGAATAATTTTCCAGGTAAAATATTTTTCAAAAAGATCAAGATCATTCTTGAAGTACGAGGAATCCAGTGGTGACCTTGAATTAGACTCTGAGCTTGACCTTCAAGGTTATTTCAAGGTCAACTATGTTTTTAAATCGGGAACCCCAATTTTTGACAATGGCAATCGAAAGAGCGGGAAATTTCACATCCAAACATGTACTCAGGTCAAGGGTCAAGGATGACGTTGAGCTTCAGATGAAGGTTTTTAGGCTTGACCCATATATGGGTGCGGTCCAATCTGTACTGATTCGGCAAAGTTGTTCAAGAAAAAGGGCAAGGTCATTCTTGGAATAACTTTTAACGAGCAATACAGAAGTGACTTCGAATCTGACCTTGAGCCTGACCCTCAAGGTCATTTTCAGATCAATTTTTTTTACATTTAGCGTTACCCAGGAACATCGACGTGGACGTAGTAAAATATGTTCCCTGTGGTGTGCTTGATTTACGTGAGTCCCTTTGCCTCGCTCGGTCGGGGTGCTTGATTTACGTGAGTCCCCTTGCCTCTTACGATCGGGGTGCTTGATTTACGTGAGTCCTCTTGCCTCTCACGATCGGGGTGCTTGATTTACGTGAGTCCTCTTGCCTCTCACGATCGGGGTGCTTGATTTACGTGAGTCCTCTCACCTCTTACGATCGGGGTGCTAGATTTAAGTGAGTCCCCTCGCCTCACATTTGATTATTAGCATTAATCAGCACAACATCTTATTTTAAGTGCTTGAATTGTTCCCCATTCACCTCTTGACAGTAAGCCAGGGGTCATCAGCGAGGGGAAATTTCTCGAGTCCAGCTCCGTTAACACGTGTGGACCGCTCGCTGCGGCTCTCCCACCAAGAGTCTCCACTCCACTCTAAGGGTTCGGGGTGGTGGTAAATTCTATTGTATGACGTCAGAATTTACCATCACCCCGAACCCTTAGAGTAGAGTGGAGACTCTTGGTGGGAGAGCCGCAGCGAGCGGTCCACACGTGTTAACGGAGCTGGACTCGAGAAATTTCCCCTCGCTGATGACCCCTGCAGTAAGCTAATCGATGATATTTCAATGGAAATGAGAGCTGACTCATCTATGATCCTTTGCCGTAATTCATCTAAATTTTGAGGTTTTGTTTTGAACACCCGATCCTCTAGATAACCCCAATAAAAATAATCTGGAGGTGTCAAATCAGGTGACTTAGCTGGCGATTCAATTGTGCCCCTCCGTCCTATCCACCGAACAACAAATACCTCATCTAAGTAAGCGCGAACGTATCGTCCATCCAGCTGCACCGTCCTGCTGAAACCACATGTCTTCAAAGTTGTCTCCTGCTATTTCTCTGATTGCAGGAACTACTAAATGTCGAAGCATAGCTTCATAGTTTTGAGCATTTAAGTTACCATAATTGAAAATGGTCCTGCAAATCTATTGTTAAGTATTCCAGCCCAAACATTCAATTTCTGCGGATACTGCGATTTATCTTCTTGCATCCAGTGCGAATTTTCATCTGCCCAATATCTGCAATTACGTCCATTCAAAGTTCCATCAAGTTGGAAAGTTGCTTCATCTGAAAAAAGCTATGGTTGATGAAAAGTTAGGATCTTCAACTATGTGTGCCATCATGCCTTCAGAAAACTCAACGCATCGATCGAAATCGTCTTCATTCAACTTGTGAACCAGTTTTACTTTAAATGGATGAAGTTTCGTTCTTTTTAGTACGTTGTATACATACTATTCGCTTGTGTCATGCTCTTGAGCAGCTCTGCGGATGGAATTATGCGGATTTTCAGTAAATAATAACAAAATATCTAGTGACTTCTCGTTATTTGTTGCTGACCTTGGTCTGCCTGATCTAGGTACATCTCTGACAATGCCAAGATTATTGATCCTACTAATTGTATTTTGAACGGTTGAGAGTCTATTCGGAGTTCCACCAACCCTAAATGTTTAATTGAAAACATTCATTACTGTTTGGTTCTCGGCTCGTCTCCAGTAGAGGGCGCCACTTGAGGATCGTCGAGGTCCCTCTCCTCGACGGTCCCGCGTCAACTCCGCTCAGTTACTCTTTCTGCTTCACCCCGAACGGACGTGTATCGGCGCGTATGTGGCTACGTGGTAGCCATCGGCCGTGCAGTTCAGTGCAGTTACTCGTCGTGTGTCACCCAACGCGGACGAGCGTTCGAACGGTTCAAGTGTAATAGTGACGTGAAGTGCAGTGTTTTTCGGCCAATAAACCACTTATAACAAAACCATTTGTCGTCTCTTGCTTCTTGCGCTCGCGACATATATGTATGGTAAAAAAATTTGGAATTTGTTGCTTATTGAAGTATCAATTTATAACGAAGCTTAAACTTCTAACTATTCAGTTCTTTGATTTTTATTTATTAATTCATTATTTTATCAAATTTTTTGGTGAAGAAAGTTAAAACTATACTTTGATCGACTTTTTTTTATTATTCGGGGGTTTGATGCTAGCAGAGCTGTAATATGCATCTTTTTATTTAATTTTTCCACTTCATTTTTTATTTAAAAAATTTTTTGATTAAAAAATTGTTTTTTGTCCTTGACGGTCAATTTCAAGGACCAATTTGAGGTCACCGCCGGATTCCTTGTTAAAAGTTACTCCGTAATGACCTCGACCTTTTTCGTAAACACCTGGACCGAAGCAGTACAGATTGGACCCGACCCATACCTGGGTCAAGCCTAAAAATCTTCAGCTGAAGATCAAGGTCATCTTCGACATATGACCTGAGCACATGTTCGAACGTAAAATTTTCCGCTCTTTCGATTGCCGTTTTCAAAAATAGGGGTTCCCAATTAAAAAAAACAAAGTTGACCTTGGAATAACCTTGCAGGTCAAGCTCAGGGTCAAATTCAAGGTCATCACTGGATTCGTCGTTAAAAGTTACTTCAAGAATGGCCTTGAACTTTTTGAAAAATATGTTATCTGGAATATTATTGAAGTATTTCTTCACTTTTTGGACACCCTATATATTCGAGCCTGTATATCGTTAATCTTTCTTTCATTTTCCGTCCTTTCATCTACTTATTGTTTGTCGTCATCATGTTATAGGTCATAAAAGAAGTAGTCATGAAAAACTCAGTTGGCGAAGTAAATATTAAATATTATATTTTCAATGAAAAAAATTCAACTTTTTTGTCGCTAGAGGGCCAAAGTGCTGGCAGTGTCAATCGATAGCTCTCGGTAATTTTGTGTTTTTCTCAGTGAAAAAGTGGTTTTTTAAAAAGTGAACTTTGATTACGATATTAACACAGACGTCCGACATCTTTTATCAGCATTGGCTGCCTGTGATTTAGTGGTTTTAATTCAAGATTTCATATTTGAGTGAATCAACCTGGCGAGTCAACACAACGCACACGTCATCGCGACGTTATAGATACGTACCAAAGGCAACGAGAAACAACTTTATGGATCTACGAGTGGGATTGTATATTTCAAAGAGCCTATAACCAGTAATTGGAACAAAAATGTAGCAGAAAGGAAAACAGCTACCTATTGGTAAGATCGACAACCAATCATCGCCAAAAAAAGGGTAGTTTCCAACAAGTGTAACAAAAAAATAGGTAAAATAAACTCTGCTCGCTCTTGTGATTCCTGCAATGAATCTTACCATCGATGGTGCAGCTACTTCTATGAAGTTGACCAGAAGAATAAAATTACCATCATAGTCTGCGGTGCTTGCAGATCTCTATTTGACTAGACGGTAAATACGTCATTGGCCACGTCCTTATCAGTTAGAGAAGTTCCGTCAACTAAGGTCGCGGATGACAATCGTGACAGTTTTGATCGTTTGATATTGTCTCGTACATCTGAATCAACTAGAATAAGTCCCAATGCTCTACTTGCAAATCGCACAATCTCAGCACCGATGTAAAATTCATCCATCTCCACAACTCCAACGAAAGAACATTCATTTTCTGATCCTGCTTTATCAAAAATCATAGCTCAACTAAATATCATCTCCGAAAGACTAAATAAGGTGGAGGAAAACTCTCTGAGATCAAATAATGAAGACTTATTGGCTGACTTCAGAAAAATCTCCAAACAAAATGATTTCCTGATAAGTCAATTTGAGACTGTAAAAGGTGAGATCTCTAATCTTGAATTATCTTATCAACAATTGGCAAAAGAAAATAAACAGTGCAAGGAGGATTTGCATAATTTAAAAACTGCATGCGAGAGACGTATTAGTTATCCTGAAAAAGTGGATCACGACAGAGAAGAAATCAGCCCAACACGAAATGCAGAGGATATTGTAACCGAGATTGTGAATAGGCAAAACCGCCAAAGCAATATCATCTTCTTTGGTGTCCCGGAATCCTCAGCGAGTGATACTGAAACAAGAGTCCCTGAAGAGAAGGTAAAACTCAATGAGGTATTCAGTAAGTTATCCAATGTATGTCTGGACGGCATCAAGGTCATCAAACTGGAGGGAAAAAACGATCATACAACTAGACCTTTAAAGGTGGTGTTCAAGGACATGGAATCGGCTATGTCTGTGCTGAAACAGAAATCAAAATATAAATGAAACATACAACTTCACGCGGATGAAACTATTATGCAACGAGATCACTACAGGAAACTGCAAAAGGAACTTGAGAAATTGAGGAACAAGGGCTGTGAAAACAAGAAAATCAAGTTCGTGCAAGGAATTCCGAAAATTATGGACTCTACTTCTCAATCTGCAAAAAAGTAAGTACAGCAACGGTACAGCACCCTAACCTAACTACTTTGTCCTCACCCTGTCTTCAAATATATTATCAAAATGTCAGGGGGTTACGTACTAAGCTTAGTCACCTGCGAAGTGCTTTAGAAACAACCGTTACAAAATGGGACATTATTGTACTTACTGTAACATGGCTTCATGAGTGTATAGAAAATGTAGAACTAGGGCTAAGTGAATATAAAGTTTTCAGACAAGACAGGGATGCTCTAACAAGTCAGTACGAGAGGGGAGGCGGAGTGTTAATAGCAGTTAGGCATGAATTTTACAGCGAGCTTATAACGATCAAAAGTAACAAAGTTGAGCAAATATTTGTAAAGATTCAGGCAGGCTATAATAATTATGTTATCGGATCCTTATATGCACCTCCAGATTCGTCTTCTGACCTATATGATGAGCACGCATGATCAGTTATAGACATTTCAACTCAATTTCCACAAGCTAAACTACTGCTATTTGGTGACTATAATTTACCCGGTATATTTTGGACAAATAGTAACGTTGGGGTAAAAGTAGATTTTGAACCTTATGTAAAGGGCTCTATCAAGAAAGCTGCACAAATTATAGGCGAAAATTTCGGATTTTCAAATCTCAAGCAATTAAATACTATAAAAAATTTACGTGGTGGATTACTAGATCTAGTCTTCTCTACTGACTCTCAGAATGAAATAGTTGTATGTATAGACCCCTTGGTTAATAGTGATTCATTCGATCCACCATTAGAAATAAAAGCCGAACTTAAAGGAAATTTTAACTCTTTAAAAGATGAGCATGTTATATTAGATGTTGGAAAAGCGAATTACCAACGCACACATGAATATCTGGCTGAGTTAAACTGAGGCGCAGAGTTTGAGCGAAAAGAGGTAGAAGACGCAACAAATTGCTTGTACTATCACCTTAATTTTGTAATTTCGGATTATGTGCCTCAAAAGATAGTGAAAATTTCAAAATATCCAAAATGGTTTAAATTTCAGATCATAAAACTAATAAATCTAAGCCCATACAAAATATAAGGAAACACAAAAATTTTACGATTACGAATTGTTCGCTTTTCTAAGGTCACGTTGCAAAGCATTAAATGACTCATTGTATCGAAAATATACTGATAAAATAGAGGCAGGGATAGAAAATAATACAAAAAACTTCTGGCGTTTCGTAAATGATAAACAGAAAGAGGCAGGTCTTTCAACTGGTATGTCATACGATGGAGTTGAAACCGATAATGGTACAGAGATCACTAATATGTTTGCTTCCTATTTCGGATCTGTCTATGAAGACAAAATTTTAGAGAATATAACAGTAGATTCTGATCAGCACATCGGTTTATCAAAACTGCAATTGTCACCTGAAGATGTGAACAGCAAAATTAAACACCTTGATGTAAATAAGAGCGCTGGCCCAGATGGAATATCTCCTCTTTTTATACAAAAATGTAATCATTTCCTTTCTGAACCGCTGTGTTCCATGTTTAATAAATCACTGTCGACAGGTATAGTACCCAACTCTTGGAAGGAGTCCGCTAAAACTCCAATACATAATTCAGGAGCGAAGAAAAATGTAAGAAACTACAGGCCAATTTCGATTTTAAATGTAATGGCGAAAATCTTAGAAAGTTTTGTAGCCGATGCATTGAGGGACTCATTCAAGGGTATTTTGCCAGTACAGCAGCATGGATTCTCTCAAGGAAGATCCACTATTACTAATCTTCTTCTATATCGGCAGTATATTACAAAAGCCATGGAAGCAAGTTCGCAAGTAGATGCGATTTACACCGATTTTTCGAAATCTTTTGACAGAGTGAACCATGCTGCATTACTAACCAAATTAAAATCGTACGGCGTTAAAGGAAATCTAGACAAATGGTTAAACAGTTATCTAGTGGGTAGGTCCCACTATGTTCGAATAGGAGGTTTTAACTCAAATAGCTTTATTTTATCATCAGGGTTTCCTCAAGGATCTCACTTGGGACCAATTTCATTCAATATTTTCATGAATGATATAATTCATGTGATAACATGGGCGAGATTTTTGCTATATGCGGATGATTTGAAACTATTAATTGAAATTAGATCTATGAGTGATGCTCAAGTGCTCCAGAAAGATTAAAATAATATTGTAATTTGGTGCGAAAATAATGTTATGACTTTTAATGTTTCGAAATGTTCGAGTATGACCTTCTCACGAAAACTGAGTAAAATCTCTTTCATGTACAGCATAGCTAATTGCCCGCTTCAGAAAGTTGCCGTTATAAAGGACTTAGGAGTATGGTTCGATCGACAGCTAAACTTCGCTACGCACATAGAAAAAATTGTATCTAAAGCTCTGAGAACGTTGGGATTTATCTTGCGCTCCGCAACCGATTTCCGAAGAGTCTCAACTTTCAAAATCCTTTATACGTCAATTGTAAGGCCAATACTTGAATATGCGTCCATAGTCTGGAACCCGTACTCTGATGTTCATAAAAAGAAACTAGAATCAATACAAAATCGTTTTCTGAAATCAGTAGCTTATAAATTGCGAATATCTAGAGATTCAGAATATTTGACTATAACTTCTGAAATAATCAGACTCGAATCTCTTCATAGAAGGAGGAAACAATCAGGATTAATTTTCCTATACAAACTGTTAAATAGTCTTATAGATTGTTACGAATTACTTGAACAGATATCAACAAGAGTTCCCCCTAAAGAACTAAGGCATTCCTATAAATTTAATTTCTCAATACCTGATCATAAAAAAGATTATGGCTTTTACACTTCAGTCTCGGATATATGCAGAACTTTCAATGAGAAACTCTCTGATTGTCAAGATATTATTATATTTGGTGGATCACTTGATACTTTCATAGCAACTTGAAAGAGAATAGTTTAGATAAATATTGTTTAATTCAGAGATTTCTTATGCTCTCTAGCAAAGATGGCTGCTCGACGATATAAGCTAAAATTCTAATTCTAATTATAAGTCACTTTATATATAATACTTAAGTGTTAGCTTTTTCTTATATTATTTATCAGAACATTTATCAGATATTGACGATTAAATGTACAAAAATGTAACATCACGAATACTTTCTCTATGAGGAATCAAATACATTTCCTTACGGAAAGCAAAGTGCTCGTGAAATGAGCACCATATGTAATTTAAAAAGAGAGTTAAACAACCACCGCATGGTCCTACTGAGAGCAACTGCCATCTAAAAAATGTCAATAGCCCCCAGTAGAACCGCGGTAAATCACACCTATGACCACGTCTCACAACCGTGAGATGGTTGATCACAGGGCACGACGAAATCACAAAGGCAGGCCGGCGAAACCCTCGTGTGCCTTGAGGACACGAAGTGACCCAAAGATGAAAGCTTTCTGCATCCATCTCGCAAGTGCCTTGGCATTTTTTGGCACGCGGGTATGGCTTTAAGGTTACGAACTAGTTGTAGTCTCGCACCTCCGAGAGCACCTATCACAAGGACAATTACTTGCACCAACTATTTTAGGTACAGTCGTTGAATCTCTCTTTTAAGGTCTTGATGCCTCTCCTCTTTTTCTTTCTCCTCTGCAGTGATTTTGTATTCGGTCGGAGCCGCGAATTCGATCACGAATATAGTTCGTATCTCGAAGTCTTGGAGAATAATGTCAGCCTCGAGTGCGCAACGAAGACTGCTGCCCGAAAATCGTAGTTCCAGAAAATTTGGCACTTCTCGTTTCGGAAAATTGACTCTATATCCCTTGGAGCGTTCGACAGGGCCGGGTCGCGACCAACACCGTAAGAGCGACAAAGATGGAAATAAAGTACTCTTAGGGAAGCATTATGTCTATTGATACACGTCATTCCTCCGTGGGTCGGACACCCCGATAGCATGTGTTCTAGGTACTCAGCGTGTGCATTACACGCTCTGCACCTATCACTGGGAAATTCTTGACATAAAATGCGGTCTCGGTATGCTAAGGCGGAAATGACACCGTCCTGTGAAAGTTTCCGTGCATATGCTTGTCGAGTAGCTGTTGGCGAAATTTTCCAACCTCTGCTTTCTTTACTTCGGCTTTTAGACGTGAAGCATCTAGATGGCGTAATGCACCTTCCTCACTTCTGATGTTAAAATTCAGGTCAAGGGTTTCACCCGCTTGCTCCGTGGCTTTGTGAAGGAACACTCCTTCGCCAATCATCTCGGAGTTCCTGACCATCTTCAGGAGAGGATCTTTGCCATTCGCAACGATGTAAGCTGTACTTAGAACAATTCGATTATGAAGTCACTGGAGATTCAGAAGTCCGCGTCCACCTTGACGGCGTGAAATGTATAATTGAAGAACTGACGAATTGATATGCAAGCTTTTATGAATATGCATGATCTTACGTGTGGTGACATCAAGGGCCTCAAGCTCTTTCTTCGTCCATTGAACCACCCCAAACGAGTAGAGTAGAACCGGGACGGCAAGCATATTAGTCGCAGATACTTTGTTCAACGCCGACGGATTGGAAGACCAAATCTGTTGTTCGTTGTCAGACGATAATTTCTAGATGAGATAGTAAATCTAGTTTTACAAAGAGGCATCAATCTCTGTATGCATCTCACTATGTGCGGATATACCTTCAAGCTTTCCAACAGACAGATGATAAGTCTATGAGAAGCTGAATCGAAAGCTTCCCGGTAGTCAATCCAGGCCATTGACAGGACGCGCTGATGGGCTCCAGCATCTTTACAGACACACCTTTCAATTAGCAGGTTCTCTCGACAGCCTGCTATACCTTTTTTCGAGCCTCGTTGTTCGTACATCTCTCGCCATACAGGCTCAATTCCGTGTCACTGTGTTCAAACAAGTTATTGGCCTGTAATTCTCTGGGTTGGACAAGTTGCCTTTTTTTGGCAGGAGTATAGTGCGTCCTAACACCAGCCACTGTGGAATGGGCGTCTCCGACTTTAAATATGTGTTGAATATGCGGGACAAATGTTGGTGCATAAAAGTAAACTTCTTCCACCAAAAGTTCTTGAGACAATCTGGTCCAGCAGCGGAAAAGTTCTTCGTGCCCCTAAGTGCTTTTTTCACGACTTCGGCAGCGATTGATGGACATTCCTCCTCAGATTTTATGAGGGTGTCGCAAAACTTCTTGAAGCGGATGATATTGTCAGTATCTTCTTTCAACTCTAGTGTTTCCGGGATCTTGTAAACCTCTCTCCAAAAAGTCTCTACTTCCTTGGGCTTGGGTGGATTTTTTACAGAAACAGGGAGATCGCTGAAGAGGCGCGATGTGTCAGCGAGAAACTGTTTATTCTCCCTGATCAATCTCTCCCTCTTCTGTATTCTCCTCCTTTCAGCAGATAACAGCTGTATTTTGTCAACAATATGCTGCTTGATTGTCAGCAGCTTTGACTTGTTTAGTGTGCGATTCAAGATCCTTAGTTCTTGGTCGAACTTTCGAACCCTTTTCGTGAATGGTCTACCAGATGTTATGTAGTCAATCACACATTGATCACGGGACGCATTCTGTCTTGCCAATCCAATTTTCTTGTTCAGTTAATGCAAGCGTCTCCTGATATTTTGATCCATCGTCGGTTTTAGCCTTCGATTTGAATCAGCCAAAGCTCTCGAAGCACCATAACCTGAGCAATTGGTGGTCTAGAGGTCAGACTTTTGCGAGATATCTCCACGAAGGGAGGCATCCATTTCAGCGAGATCTCGGGACTTAAGGGGCTTCGTCTGCAGCTTGATCAAGCAGCGGTTGGGGAAGCGCTTCGCGTACATATCCATTTTTTCGGAGGTTGTCGGCTTGATTTCGCAAAGACTGATGCGAAAAGTGCTGAAGCTCTGAGTGTTTCTGGCACGTTTCGCCGGTTCGTCGTCGTATGTCCATCTAAATTATTTTCATCACCCCGAACTGTAGGATGATCGGCATTGTTTTCCGACCCATTGTCGGGTGCTTCGCGCCTTCGATCGCTTTAAACCGCATCTACAACATTTTGGTGTTTTGGTGGTTTCATTGTTGTTCCCACGAGCAATCATAATTTTAGTCTAAAATTCACCTGTTTGGTTGAAAATTAATCTTTTTTGGTATAAAATAAATCTTTAGCTTGGTTAAAATGTAATCTTTTTGGTTTGAAATTAATCTGTTTTGGGTAAGGATTCACAAACCTGGAAAGAAAAACAGAGACGAAATCGAGGTAACAGAAGTTTCTGAAAAAATTGAAATTTAACATTACGAGAATACACTGGATGATGGCGTACTCAAGCAGAAATTACGATTCTATCAAAATGCTGGCTCAAAAACACAAAAAGCAGAAATTTTAGAAATTTTTCAATATTCCTATGAATCAACACAAAGAGAGCCGAAAAAGATTGTATCAAATTTTCCGAGATTCCTCGATATACCGTATTTGGTTAGCTTCTTTTCTTATTCAAAAATAAATAATCATTGAATTTTATGGACATTCATTTCCATTTCTTCACAGATTGGCGAAGACTTCTCCTTGATGTATCTGGACGTAGAGATAGAGGGGTTCAACGCTGAAGACGTTCTCGAAATATCGGAAGATATTTAATGAAGAAACTCACAAGACAAGAGAATGGTAACTATAATTTAAAATAAAAGCTGAACCGTCGCCAAATTTTCCTCTTTCTTAATACAAAATATACTGATGTTGCAGATTGGGATCCTGTAACAAAAGCCTACACATCTTTATTGAAGCTACTACCTCAGAGCAATCGAAAAATAGTATAAATTCTATCTACGAGAATGATTCTGTTGTAAACGGAATGATAGTATTTCATTAGGTATAATTAAATACATATCTTATATGAATTAGGGACAAAGCACATCAATTTCATTTACACATACATATATATTATATTCAGAATTGTGATAATGTGAAAAATATATTGCTGGAAAAAGTAAATTATCACGAATGATATTTCATAATATCTGCTATACTCTTTCAGAATGAAAGGCCTCACAACCATGCCTTATATTATATTCTTTTTAGCTTAAAATGTACTTTAGGACCTAAAAAAATGTGCACTTGGTTCCATTGCAAACAAAAAATTTTAGCAGGTCGAAATCTTTTATTCACCGGAGCGCTTCGAAGCGTGCACTAAGTGCTTCAGCGGCGCAATCGGATCCAACGCTTTTATATTTCTTTTACCTGTCGAAATTGTAAGGAGCTCATTAGGAGGTCATTAGGGTTCCTCAGGTGTCAACTAGGGTTCGCTGAGTTCTATTACAAATAGTGTGGGTGTGTCTGTGCAGGAATCGCAGATAAGAGGTGAGAATGAGATTTCATGGATTTTTCTGTTAGTAAAACTTTAGACGCGTTTTTCTCGAAACCACATTTTTGGAACTGGGCGGACAGATTATTCGGGCATCAGCGAACCGATTGACTTCAAATTTGTTGTTTTTTGATTGGACATAAACTTTTAATTTTATAAACAATTTTCAGCCTTTTTTTTGCGAAAAATCGATTTTTTGTTTCAAAGTCGCGCCATTTTTACACAATTTGATTCAAACAAAGACCCCTACGTAGTACCTTACCCAATGGTATATAGGTTTAGAATTTGTTTGGTTTTTCTTTCCAGTTTTCACACTTTTCAAGTAATCCGTCCGCCCGTAAACGTTTTAAAAAAAAGGCATTTCGCGAAATCAGCTGCATCAGCGCCATTTTGTATGAAAATGTAAATAAAAACATGTTTTTCGATACTTCAATATATGCTTAAACACCCCTTCTTTTAAAAAAAGTCCTATTCCATTTTTAATATTCTCAAAAATAATTCACAAAGTTAGTCTTGTTTTCAGCTTCTAGGGTGGTGTTACCCCTTAATATTTCATCGCCTTGTATGGTCAAAAATTACCCATTAACGCTAAGGTACCCAGTGAAGCTTGAGATCTGTTGTTCAAATCCCACTTTGTTTTCAACACTGAATTGACGTCAGCCTTAAAGTTATGTTTGACTTCATCCAATCCCATTATTATGGTATGAACAACGGAATCACTTTTTTTACCTAAAATGAGCGAAGTTCGAGCTTGGCTTACGATGAAAAGCGGCGAGCGAGTGGATTCTTTTAGATAAAGTATAAATTTAAACTTCGTTGATCTCAAAAAATCGTCCTATAAAATGTTACGTTGCATAGAATGCGCTTCACGTGTTATATTTGTTCAAAACATCTGTTGACAGTTTTTTATGTCACTCGACATCTACGACGATAACATGTGTTATGACCTTGACCAAAGTTAAAATTAAGGTGTTGTTTTCCTAAATCCCAATGTGAAATTTACAACTGGCGTAGCATTGAGTCAGTACTGACGACAGTTCGACAGCATCGGCGTGGTGCTGTTAGCCAATACTGGCGTCAATGTGGCGTAATCTTGGGATAATAACGCTGTTTAGTACTGATTGCAAATTTCGTGGCTGTACTACAATAATGTACTGGGCATCAGTATAGGCGCAGTAATGACTATGAGTACTGTGATTTAGTACTTTTTTTCGTAGAGGAGGTGAGAATGCATTTACGCACTGAGGGTGGGACTCGAACTTAAGACGGTAATACCCGCTAAACTCACCTCCTCTTCCTGCCAACCCATCTTCCAGGAATCCGCTTTCGCATTACTTCAGGAACATGGGGATAAGGCCAGTAAACTGTACTTCGGTGTCCCGCTGATTTGCCTACTAGACATTTCGTCTCTTTAGTCACCTGTTTGCGTCATTCTTGAGGCATCTTCGACGAGGCTGCCTCTCTGAATGTCGCACACCTCATGGTACCCGGCAGATGGTCAGTCGGGGGTTTCCCTTCTTTAGTGGCGCAGAGGTAGCACTGCGGCGTACCTTTGCACACCGCAGCCCCATGGGCCTCTTTGCCACATCTCGTACACGCTCTTGTCCTATCTGGACCCTTGCAGCCCGCTGCGAAATGGCCCAAAACCTAAGCAGCGGTTGCCTTCAGGTGTCTCCTAAAGGCCCTCTTCGTAAAAATTTACCTTCATATTGACCGGATCGATACCACCAAAATAGTTGTACACAACCTCTGTCACCTCCTCCACGTCAATTGTCGTGTCCGAATCTAGAACTTCGACCTCTATGCGTGGAACGAGCTCCTGCACGGAACTGCCAACGCCAACCACCTTCCCGATGGCAGAAGACAGCTTCGCTCTGACGTCTGACGCAGGGCCCACGTCGATGAGGACCACTCCCCTCCTCCAGGTCCTTTAGGTCCTCGGTTTAGGTCGAACCCTGAGGCGGTTTCATGAGGACCGCCTCCGGTCGACCTCGCCTCTGCGTTTCCTTCCTCTTGACGATTTTGGGTGCAAAGTGGTCGCCCCTACCTCGTCCCTCTTTGGAGTTGAGGAGGCTGCTGCTGTAGTGCGTGTCCTCGGCTTCTTCTACATGAGTTTGGAGGAGCCTGCCTAAACGGGACTCATGATGGGCTCCCTCACTCTCTTCCCAGGATGGGTAGTGGGAGTTTCCACAGCGTCTTCCGTCTGGGTAGCGTTTTGGCTGCTGTCCTTCCTCTCAATGCACTTTGTCTTTAATTCGGCCACCTTATTTCCGAAGACCGTTCTCACGTCGCATGATGCGAACATAAAATAACGTTTAGCGTCATTCACATTGTCATAAATTTTTCTCAGAAGTTCATTCGCTTTGCCTAGTCCGTGTCGAATTGGTATGAACATATTTCTCTCAGTTTAAGAGAATTCCGTCATCTTGTTTAAAACCTTCTTTAATTCTGTGATGAACCCATAAGTGTTCTCCAAAAATTTTTCCCCCAAAATCAAGGATTGCCTCGCTCTTGACTTTGAACTAAAGTCACGTCCCTCCGTCACGTCCAACGGACCACACAACTCCTCGCACATACTTCTGTTTAAATTTTGGTTAGTCGTCATCTTCATTCCCACGAGTAGCTAGGGAAGTGAAGGTCCGCCCCCGCAGAGCCCCGCATGCGGGGATAACGTCTGCATACTCTAGGAGGTGACCTGGTATCTTAGAGATACTGTTTGGAACACTAGAGACACCGTTTGAAACACCACACCCTGGTGCCACGCAGTCTTTGGCACGGTTGATAATGCCTTGACTTGGAGGTTTTTCCTTCGGTACAGGGCCCCCCTATCCGCCAACCCGGAGACGCGCTTGGTAGCCTATTCAAAGGAGCCGGGACTGTGACTTAGTTCTGGGGCAGTCATAGTAAAGTGCTGGAAGTAAGTATGAGCACAGTACGGCAAATGAGAACTGTCAAAGAAGCCGGAGGAGTACTGTTCACTAGTATTGGCGATGTACTGGCATGAGGCAGAAATGATAATGATGTTCAGTATAGACTACCAGTATTGCTACTGCACTAGCGGCCTTCGCGATTTCCAGCTTTCCTTTCAGACATAATGAGGCATTTTATCGGATTGAAAAAAAAATTGTTTTAATTAAAGTAAGTTTAATTTGTAAAATACCTAAACTGAATGCATATTAATGCATATGTTAATTCTTAGAGAAGAAAATAAACGGCATTTTCATTTTGAAGATGTAAACATTCTAAATGAATGAAAAAGTTCATATCAAAAATTTGTTTGCTGTCAAATATTTAAAAAATATATCTGACTGAATCTCTGAGAAGCATTAAAGAAGGAAAAAATCAACACATTTAAAATAAGACCTATTCTTCAACAATTGGTGTTATTTCAGTTATTTTTTATGACACATGCATGATTTCAGCCCTTTTCGATGCCTATGAAGCGGGGCTAAAGCTTTACTTTTTACGGACTGAAAAGTTAGGTCCGCAATTTATTATTCATACCGTTTCTTATAGTCTGTGTTACGCCAATACCATGCCAGTACTCCTCCGAGATCCGGCAAAAAGACATGGGACAACATTTCGCCAAATGTTAAAATTTGTGCTACACCAGTATCATGCCAGTACTCCACCGAGATCCGGCAAAGAAACATCTGACTAATGTTCTCCTTTTGTTAACATTTGTACGACATCAGTTCTCGCGCCATTACTTCGCCCAGGCTCGGGACAAAATCGCTGGACAATAATTCACCGTTGCCTATAGTCTGCACTACACCAGTATTATGCCAGTACTCCACTGAGATCCAGCAAAAAACCTTGGGACAACAGTTCACCCTTTGTCAAAATTTGTACGACACCAGTATCGTGCTTTACTCCGCCCAGGTTCGGCAGAAGATCGCTAGACAATGGTTATTCATTTTATGTAGACTATACTATGCCAGTATCGTGCCAGTACCCTGCCAAGATCCAGCGTATATCCGTGAGACTGTGGTCAGTTCCGTGACCTAGACTGTCTCATTATTGTGTCACGATTGGGCTTGAAGTTGGCATAAGTCCGTAGAACCAGGGCTGCATTTTGTTAAATACTGCACAGAATCCGTACTGGATAGATACTAGTCTGCCGATATTGAAACTTAGATTAGGCACAGTGCAGATCCAGTGCCAATATCCGTAGTACGCCAGGATTGGCTAGCCAAGTTTTGGAACATTGCTATTGGCGCGCTACCGTGCCACTTGTAAGCATCGGTCCAAGTCTGTAATTTCCCATTGGGAATGCTTTTTAATTTGTAAAACATACAGTGGTTTCCGAAAACATATGTTGGACCATTTGCTTCATATTCAGTCGCAAGATGACAATTCGTTACATGACAATGAGAAAACCTCAAGTTAAATGATCGAAGCTTCAAATTGCATCGACACAGATGAACAACCAATGGATATAAATGATCAAAGTCCACACAGTAGCCAGTTTCATCCTAGAGCCAATTTTGCTGACTCAGAAGAGTCTTGAAATGATTTTGATGATAAGAAAATGTACCCGCTAATTATTCGTTTCATAGCATTAATCATAATAGTACTGGAAATTTAATGAAAACATCTTTTTTGGGCTTAGAAGCTAGCTCAATACGAAGGTCAACTGTACAAACTATGTTGAGAGTACCACAGATATAGGGACCGACGCATTTGATAACTTCAACAAACTACTGAAAAAATAAAACTTGAACAACTGTGAAAGTTTAAAAAATTACATCAAACAAATGGAATTGACTTTAGCTTCACTTAAGTCTACATATCGGAGACATAAACTATTTAGGAAATCCGTTAGTTTCGTAGCGCCTATAGAAAAAAATTTGGGACCCCGATATGACCAGGTTTACGATAAGGAAAGTCAGACTATAAAAATGTTCCAAGACCTTATACTTCTATACATGTGTCCATTTTATGAAATTTGAAGTTTATTCTAAGCAATTACGACGTATGGAACTGGTTTCAGTCTACACACAAAAGTGATAAAACTTTGATGAAAGATATATATGATGGTTCATATGTTATGGACTTATAATCAACTTTTAGCAAAATTCATTGATGCTATCATTATTCAATTATTCTATTATGACTTTGAAACAGTTTATCCTATTGGAAGCAAAACAATAGTTCATAAAATGGGGGCATTGTAAAAGGAAAAACTGCTGTTCTAAGTTTTGATAATTTAAGTGAAAATGTTTTCATGGGTTTGCCAGAGTCATTTTCTGCAGAACACTATTTTCAGATTTGCAAGGCTACAAAACAGCAAGCACAGACTATGTTAGTTGAAGATAAAAATCTTCATCTTGATAGTAGTACTTATCAGAAACATTGTGAAAAACCTGAAAAGGGAAAGAAAGTTCTTGGAATAAAATGCAAATCAAAGCTGGATGAACTAAAGTACTTAGATTTTTTTGAAAGCATTATTGCAGATGGAATGCATGATGTTTTAGAGGGTGTGGGACCATTTGAAATAAAATTATTTTTTAGTCCATTATAATTGATTTGGAATTAATAACCTCAGAACAACTGAATATTCGAATCGCATCATTATCTTATGGCTTCACAGACAAAAGTGATAAGCCAAGTCCGGTTTCATTAGAAAGAGCTGGTTACCTAATTGGGGAACGAGCTGCACAGAATTGGTGCCTTTTGCGCTCTTTACCTCTTATTATAGGTGAAATTTTATATCCATCGCATCCCCCTTACGATATAGTAATGAAAAAATGGAGAGTTCTAGAGTTACTTTTTTGCTTTGCAAGTAGAATTACAAATAACTCTAATCCCAAAGCATCATTTTATGATCCATTACCCAATAATAATTCAAAAATGGGCCCATTGGTCTTCTTATGGGTGATGCGATTTGAAGCTAAGCACAATTATTTAAAAAAATTAGGTGATAGTTAACATAAGCCTTTTATTTTCAACTTAAAGATTGCATTTGTATAAGACAGTGTACAAATTCCTAAAATATATTCTTCGCTTGATAATTTAGAAAATGTATTTTCATTCGCTAATGTACGACAAAAAATCTACTTTAGTACTTTGAATAGCTTTAATGTTAAAAATATTAATAAGTGTTTCCTGTAAACCTGAATTCCTTAAATTAATTGATGAGTTGCACAACTATATAATGGGAAAATCATATCAACATCAACTTTTTCATAACAGAAAATCATTCATTATCAATTCTTTACTTTCCTTGTCTAATTAAAGTTGCTTAAATTAATTAATTTAAGGAATTTAGGTTTACAGAGAACAATAATTGATATTTTTACCGTCAAATCTATTCTGAGTACTGATGTATATTTCTCAATAGTGAATACTCCCTTCAGCGTACAATTTAACTCGTCTTTTCTTCTACTCCGCTTGCCGTTTACTCAAAACGGTGGGACTTTTATAGTGTATGCTTCGGAGTTGATTTTAACATCGCTTTTTTAACAGATACGGGAAGTTCTTCAAATACAGGGGTTCACACGCTCAAACACTCGGGTATCCACGTTTTATATGCATTTGTTAATAAAAAATGATATCATTTCTATGATATTTTAGAAAATGTTACATTTTTAAAGTTTGAATAGAAAAATTCTAGTTTTTAGGCTTTTTGATTTACTTTCCTATTCTCTATACTATTGCATATTCGCCTTTCTAACTAATCGGTTATTGTTTTCTCTACTGAAGGAGGACGCAAGAATGAAAATGGAGTTTTCAGTTCACAACCAAACATGAGGCTAGCTGGAGATTCGTTTGTGGCCTTATGACGTGTTCTCCGGTAGTGAAAAACAAATTTCATAAATACAGCTTCCACCGGAAAACAATCTTTCAACATACTAGTCGCCTTTTTTTTAAAAGCATCAACCCAGTTTTTCGCTGCTCCATTCGTAGCAGTGACATGCGGAGGCACTGTGCTATGCCAATTTCTTCCTGCTTTCATCAATTTTTGAAAAGCTGCCCCCATAAAAGTTGTTATCCGTGATGAAATGGGATGGATATCGAAATCTACTGAAAGATTCCGCAAATATCGGAATTGCCATGGTTTTGTTGGCCATCTTCATGGGGTCAAACAAAATTTTTATGGACTTTTCATATTCTCTACACATTGTCAACCCCATAGAAGTCACTGAGCTTCATCCGAATAAATCTCTGTTATTCTAGAACAAGTTAATATCATAGTTTAGTTTTCTTTCAGAACAAACGTTTCTACAGTAACACATTATTTGACTTAATGTTTCATCTTCAAGAGTTGCTTTTTGGATATTTTTACAGTTTAGTGATTTAAGATCGCTTTAATCTCCGCGTGACAATGGAAGTCGGTTATGCCAATCTACACAGTTTTAATTTCATCTCATATGTTTGATTTTAAGCTTGATGGTAAGAAAAAAGTCGTCCAATGTTGCAACCTTGAAGTGGCAGATTCGTAAAATTTGCGCACACCAAGAACAATTGCCAAAACCTCTTTATATACGTAAAGATAATTTTTCTTGCAAGGAAGGACTGGCAATTATCAATTTTGTTTCGGTTTATAATTTTTGTAATGAAATCTTATTACCCGGGTATCTACTTGCCAAACCAGTAATATGCCATTTTCCGCCGTTCTCGAGAAAATTGACCTTGAAATATCCGCAACAAGCCATACAGAGTTTAGCGGAACATACTTTGAATCGGCTGGTAACTCAGAGAGTAACGCTTCGGCTTAACAGCAGAAAAGTTGCGTGTTCGATTCTCGCTGCCTGTATTCTTATAAAATTTTATTTTATTCATACAAATGTATGTGAAGTGATTTGAGCCTAGTCAATAGTAAATTATGGTCAACTGTATCAAAAGCCTTAGAAAAGTCAAGAAGGACAACAACCGTTATTTCCCTTCTATCAATTGCCAGTTTGAGGTAAGTTCCTTTATGTGTAGCTGTAAGAGTACTATGCCTGGCATGAAACCCAAATTGCATTGGGTCCATTCTAGGTATCAGTAAATATTCCCACCTTAGCGATGCGTTATAGATATGCAAGAGAATAGGACAAATGACTGGTAAAGCTCAGCAATTCATTTCAATTGAAATACCATCAGAACCTTGAGCGTTTGATTTTACCTGTAAAAGTCTTTCAATCAGGGTTTCTTGTGATATGTTCGAAAAGAACATTTTAGTATCATCAAAGGTAGAGGGAACTGCAAACGAGAAAGTAGTGCTGTTTGCAAGGAGTATGGATTTTGTGGTGAAGGCTGTTAAAAGATCTGCAGGGAAAATTGTAATCAGGAGCCAAGTATTTTGGAGGAATAAGTCTAAGTCGTCTTGAGAGACACCAGATGTTTTCATTTTTATTCCTGTTTATAATAGAATTGTAATTATATTGATTGTATGAATCCCTGATTTTGGTTTGAATTAGGTGCCTCAATTTACAAAATTTGTCTTAAATAATACTATTTTTTGTTCTTTTGGCCAATCTACGGTTTTTTTCTCTTTCTTTTTTCAAGTCCTTGATATAAGATGTAATCCAAGGAGTGGACTTCTTTTTTGCTTCAAGGGTATGCAGAGGCGCAAATTTGTCAAGAGCTGAAGATGAAAATGTTGTTAGACAAATAACTTTCCTATTTATATCTTTTTCAATAAAAATTCTTTTCCAATCATAAGTAGAGAGGTGCTCGAGAAATGAGGCTTCCTCCAAATTTGTGAGATTGCGTATAGACAGAGAAGATATACCAGAGGAGGGATCAATAGAGAACTGGTATTGAATGCTGATAAGGACGTGGTTTGAGAAGAATGAGTTTGATTAGAAGAAATTACCTTGTCTAGTCAATCAGCGATCATCATGTCAATCCATGTACTAGAATGATCGGTGTGGTGCGTCGTATTAGGGGGAACTACAGATAATCCGGCGGAGAACACTAATTATTTTGAATAGTTAAATTGTTGAGACTCGCCCTCAGCCATTGCCTCGATGTCATTCTCGAACTTGTTCTCTATCTCTGTAGACACTAATTCTCCTCTGGTCAAATGCATTGTTCTGCATTTATCTAGTCCGACCCCCATTTGCATATCATTCGAAGACTGCTTTGTGACATCGATCATTTGCTGCAGTTTCTGGTCTAAACTAGCTTATAACTTCAAGTCATCCATGTATAAAAGGTGGGTCACTTGATGACCATCCTCATTATCATGTATTCTAAACCCATGAGACATGCTATTTAGTACTTTGCTCAATAGGTTCAACGCTAAACAGAACCATAATGCACTGAAGGAGTCTCCTTAAAAGATACCTGCCATAATGCATATTGATCTAGTCACTCTTGGTTGTCTATGATCAAAATACTTGATTCTTGTACCCCAAAAAATCATCACACGACTTAGAAAGTCGATGGTGCGTCATGTGTACGGAAGGAAACGCTTGCTCGTAGTCAATGTATGCCATGTGCAAGTTTCTTTCATGTTTACGAGCTAGTTTCATGGCAACAATGTTCATGGTTACTTGATCTTTAATGGTCCGCTAGTTTTTGCAACAACCTGTTTGTTCTTCTGTTAGGATGTCATTTTCGTCGCAGTGAGAATATACCTTATCTGTAATGATGACTGTAAGATATTTATAAATTTTTGCAAGACAGGCTATCTGTCTAAATTCAGGTGCACATTTATCGTCTGTTTTTTCAGGCAACTGACTGTCTGGCATGTCTAGCTCGTATATTTACTACTTTCTTAAACGGAGAACAACACGTCCCGCAGTGGCTAGTGGAAGGACGCACGGTATTGATCCCTAAGACCGGAGATTTGTCAAGTCCGAAGAACTACAGGCCTATAGCGTGTTTAAACACCAGCTACAAGCTATTCAGTGGCATCCTCAAAGAGAGGATATTAACATCTATCGAGCTGGTATAGAGTGCAATAGTTGAACAACGTGGATGCAAGAGAGGGCTGGCAGGTTGCAGGGAGAACCTGTTAATAGACAGGTGTATTACCCAGGACTCGATCAGGTATCGACGCAATCTGTCCATGGCTTGGATTGATTACCGTAAGACATTCGATAACACGAACCATGAGTTACTTATTAAGCTCCTTGAGTGCATGGAGGTGCATCCAAAAATAGTGAGATGCATAAAAGAGCTTATGCTCTTGTGGCGGACAAGATTTGTCATAACATCTGACAAAAGACAAGTGACTACAAGCTTTGTCACATATAAGAGGGGGGTCTTTCAAGGAGACTCTCTAAGTCCGATACTTTTCTTGCATCTCCCTCTTGCCTCCATCTATTGTGCTCCGAGGCAAAAGCTCTGGATACCTATGTGGCGCGCCGAACAGAAGAGAATATAAGGTCAACCAACTTTTATACATGGACGACCTTAAACTCTTTGCATCCTCGAAAGAGGAACTTGGAATACCTGTTGAGGTGGTAAATAGGTATTCTAAAGCGATTGGCATGAGCTTCAGACTGAACAAGTGTGCCTGCGTCGACCCACACCAAGGAAGACTAGAAAATACGTCATCGCGTGACGATCAGGATGTTCAACTCATAGGCGGGAATACCATTTAACATCTTGGTATTGGAGAAACATATACATACCTTTCGCCAAATTCTCAGACAAATTTGGGCTTCCGAATTATCTGGAAAGAATAAGATCTAGGCGACCAATATGCTGGCCGTTCCTATACTGCTCTACACGTTCGTTACAGTAAAATGGAATGTCGATGAGTTGAAGCAACTTGACCGAACCACACGCAAGATGATGACAATCCATCGAAGTCTTCATCCTAGATCTTCCGTAACTAGAATATATCTCCCTCAATATAAAGGGGGTAGAGGCTTGCTAAGCTTAGAGTGTCTTTATCGAAGAACGGCTCTGGCTACAGCATCCTCAGTTCTAAATAGCACAGATTTTCTCATGCGACTCGTACATCAACATGAAGTCGCTAATGCTGCGGCGTTCCTATACCGTGCCGCAGATAGGTTCGCAGAGGAGCTTGACCTTCAATTTGATTCCAGTCACATTACACATGGCCTAGCATCACTAACACCTTTGGTGCTCAAAAGTCGTGTACAGGAAGCAGAACATACGCTTCTACTAAGAGAGCATGCTGATAAGCCCCTTCATGGTAAATTCTATGGCATTATACGCAGAGAAGAGCTCTCGATGGGTCTGTCCAACATTTTTCTCAAGTCTGCTGGATTGAGATCGGTGACTGAGGGATTTCTTTTTGCCTGTCAAGACGGCGTTATAGACACCTTAGTTTACCGCGAGAGTATAATGAATGTACCTGTAAGCGATAACAACTGCCGATCGTGCAAGCAAGAGCCAGAAACACTTGGACAGGTTCTCAGTGGATACTCCAAACATGCACGCTACGGGTACATAGAGAGACATAATGCGGCTCTAAAAGTGTTATATTACCATGTAAGGCACCTCTATGGTGTTGATGTATGGCCCGTCTTGCCATACGCCCAGGGGGAACTCGAGGCCGTTTTGGAGAATGATCAGTGTAAGATCTACTGGAATTTCTCTTTCTCCACCACTCAACGTATCAGTGCTACGAACCCTGATATTGTCCTCCAAGATCTGAAGACGAATATCATTCAAGTGATTGAATTCTCGGCAACAGCCGATGGTAATATCACGGCAAAGGGGGAAGCAAAACGGGCCAAATATCAAGCACTTCTTTTCGAGCTGCGCAGACTGTATAATGGTTACAAAGTCCATCTTGTAGTTCTCAGAATCGGCTGTATTGGAGGTATGAAAGCTTCAATTATTAGCCAACTCAACAAAATTCTGGCTTGCCACCGTCAGGCTCATTCCATCGCGAACCGGATGCAAAAGGCTATTCTTCTGGGATCACTCCATCTGGTTGTCAACACTGTTCCTCTTAACACTCTACAAAGATTTGTAGCTCTAAAAAAGTATCCAGAGGTGAAACTTTCATCCCCAACTGTCCCGTCTGCTGCGTCAGGTCCTCCGCGGCTAGATACCTGACACCAAGGAACAGTGTTGCCCGATGTTATCTCGCGTAAATTTCCCGCTCTTGCTCAACTTCTACGACAGAAGGAGCAGAAGCGGATGACGTACACGTTCCAGCTGCGTCGGGATTGGTTTCATTGAGGAACCATGATCGTAGCTTCCGGAGCCTACAACTTCTCTCAAAATTACCTTTAGTTTTCATAGGAGCAGCAACATCTCTTGGATTGTTTTCAGTTCTGAAAAAGGGACACAAATTGTACATTTGAAGCCTCGGCAGAGATAACGTTGGAACAATAAAAATCTGTTTCACTGAAGTTAAGCAGTGTTGGGCGCGGTTAGTACTTGGATGGGTGACCATTCGGGAATAATACTACTGCGTGCTGTTAGCGTCGTGGGTGTGGTGAGCCCATTTGTAGTTCTTTACTACAAGAAATTATCCACCTAGAAACACTACCCGAATCGGGTTGTATCACGCCTACCCCGAAAGGGAAATGGCTTAATGGTATACATACATACATACATACATACATACATACATACATACATATGTCACAGTTTATTCAATCGAAAATGAAAATATATGTATTATTCCTTTTTTTAATTACTTCAAAGTAATGTTTCAATTAGTGATTGTAGTTGATTATAGCTGAGTGAAAATGATTGTACGGTGAATTTCAAGTAATTACGAATGTTTGCGTGATATTAAAACTGATTGCGTATAATTTAAAAGTTATTCTTAGGTAATTTTATGTGAGTGCAAGATGATTGCAATAACGTTTGTCTACTTACTGCAGCTTTTGTTCCTGTTCGACAACCACTTTTGTGGACACCAAAAGAAATAAAAAATGTTATATATTATATTTTTATTTACTATTTTCTAGAACAATCAACCATTTTCCGAATCATTATGAATTAACACGTAAGGATCTTCTTGTGAAAAATATCAAGAGATATCGGAAGGATTTAGAACGAGAAGGAAGTCCTATTGCTGAAAGAATTGATGGACCAGGAAAATATCTTTACTTAGACTTTATACCAGTTACTTTTGTATTACCAGCAGGTAAGTATCTTTCTTAAAAGTTACTAGTCTTAGTAGATCTCTTGTTAATACTAGATTTTTACCAGACATGGAGCAACTAAATGTTTAGTTACTTTTTGCAATCTACTATACTACTATACCTGCTACAGGGCTTTTCACTCTTAAGTTCGCTTCCAGTAACTTACTGTTGCATCCCCAGATCAAGTCGGAAACGGGAAATCTGGCCAGTTTTTCATGTCGAGCTGAAAATCTGCTAGACTGCTGTGCCTGCCATCTAAAACCCCTAAAATGCTGCAATTTCCTTTTGTACACCATAGCTTGATTACGGTTAAGGACGTAATGGTTCTGCTTCTCTTCTTAGCTTCTTATTGCAGATCAGTCAGATGGTTTCCCAATAAAACATTAATAAATAAACAAAAAATTGTTTGATAATTGCGAATTAGACATTATTAAACTATTAATACAGCATAATAAATAAATAGGAAAAAAATTCTTTTAATATGAAATATTTCTCAATAAAATTTCTTTAAACAATTGTTCGATGTGAAAATGTTATTAGTTCAAATTAAAAAAGTGAACTTGCGTGAATCGAAAAAAAGGGATGAGGAAATAAAAAATGTATATTTCATTCCCTATGAAAAATGTTTTCTTTTTATTGAAAGAAAATATTTTGTTTCGTTCAACCCAATCACAAAGATATGATATATTCGCATTTTTCAATTTAACAAAGAATTTGTTTGACTAACTCGAATTTTATTTGAAATTTGTTCACATAAAAAAGTTTACTAAATTTAAATTCAAGTTCTGTTTAAATCAAGCAAAATGTATCGTTCTCAGTATTGAAGATGCATTCAAATTAGAGACTTCAAAACTTCTGATAATTTCTTACGCTTCATGACATTCATAATAATTCATTAAGCCTAATTTATAATTCTACCCATTTTATACAGAATCGAAGCTCAAATAATGAACACGTAGAATTGTGCATCAAATCACAAACCGTGTTCACACCAGAATCCTAATGTACGTAAAAAACAAAAAGCAAAGTTGTCTCATGAACTTCTAAAACATCTCTTTGTTACTATTTCATTTTATCTTCTAACGACTAATTTGCATCCAAATCAATTGAACCAGGCTAGTTCTTGCTAACTTTGCATTGAATTTGCAAAGGAATATATGAATTGCGTGTAGGAAAACAAATTTAATCAGCTACTGTTGCACAATTATGAATACTAAACTATGTACATACATATCTTCAAGGCTCAATGTCGAATAGTGAAAAAAGAAATTTTTTGAATCACTGGGCAAAATATTTGTTTGATTTAAACAAAACGCATCTTTGAATTTAAACAAAAATTCTAATTGTTTCACATACAATTTCTTTGAATCTAATGTGTCATCATCTTAATCAAAAAGGTAATCTTATTTATACTGAGCTATGACATTCCTTGGATTTTCGCTCGTTTTTGCCTTAAAAAGATAAACTTTCGTAGTCTTCTTCTTAATCGCCATAAGTCTTGAATCTCAGACATTCCTTCGTAGTTCTTAGAAACTCTGAATCATTACTGGCATCTTCCTACTTATTCACTTTCTCATAAATCCTCTAAAATCTTGTATTGTCACAAAATAGTATTGACAGGGATACATGGATGTTGTCGGTTTCATATTGTTGGCCATAAGCAAGAGTACAAGAATACGAGATTAACATTTGCATAAGTTTCTTTTTTTGTATAGGGCACTGTGCACAGCATTATGAGTCTATGAACAGTGGTCAACTTTGCCTTCTTGCAGATCCGAATCATCAACACCACAGTTTAATTTAGCTAAATAATTTTCTGGGAGGACTGTTATGTAGATTTTGGAAATATATTCACCACCATTAGCCATAATCTTAGGAATGTAGTCGCCGAACAGATTTTGTTCTTTCACGACAGCTTCTAATAGTTCCTCAGTATCCGTTTAAGCTCTTTCTGTTTCCGTTGCTTTTTATTCAGTTTCGAATTCGAATATGCTATCTTTGTCAACATCGCTTTTCGCTTTTTCTTGAGATTCAGAACGATTTCTGTCTGAGAGCCGAAAGTACTTTAATTTAATTCAATTTCTCGTTGGCTACAGTCGCTGGTGCCGGTTTGTGCATCAATTTTCCGTAGCAGCATAAGAGTCATTTTCGCCAATTTGAATCGAATTCATTAAATCGTCATTGGGTTTTCAGAACTCGAGATCTGCATGATACTTGCAATACGATGAAGTCCATTAGGGACATCATTATAGTTAGATACTTGATTCAAGTTACCTTTGTCTTTCTCGAATTTCAGGTGGTCTTCAAATCTTCCTGTTGAAACCTATGTAACGGCTAAAGCCGCTGACATTAGCCGTGCGTTTGTTTTGATGAGATCATGTCTTTACAATTCGGCATAGTGGGAATATTTTTAATCTTCATTTGTAAATATTCTTATGAAATTGTCTTATTTCTCGGTCATACGGAAGGAATTTAACATTTTCTTTCCGAAAACGACTTTTTCACCACATGGTTCACACGTATTTGCTCCGTTTTCCTCGTGATCACATTTATGATACGTTTATAAACAATACATGGAAATGGATTATTCAAACGAACTAATAATGAGTATACATAATAAAATAATAATAAAAGGAGTGACCTCCTGCTTGTTTCAGGGAGTGAGCAAAAAACGTAAGTATAACACGCGCTTAATTCCACCCGAGCAAACATATTAGTATCAGACTCGTTAATTCGACACGTGAAAATTAGTAAAAATTAACATTTATAGCATGAGATAACTGAAGAATCGTTAAAAGTATGATGGCGCGACTTCATGCGTAGGTAGAACTTTTTCTGTTTTGTTGGAACATCCTCTCTAAATGTTCACTTTCACAGGATTAGAAAAAAATTTCAAGATTAAATTTTTCCATTCGGAGGATTTTGAAACAAATGTATTTGGAAAATATCTCAGGCAAAGAATAAGCTTCGATTTTAGACGTTTTATTTTTTTGATGATTGAAATGCATACGAATGAAAAAACAAATTTCTTTTTTGGTGTCATTTTCATCATACCTATGATTGTTTGAGGCTCAGTGGGAAGCAGACACAATTTACCACCTTTCCCCATGTGCCATATTACCCTAAATGCTACGATAACCCATATGCCGCCCATATGCCTTAAGTGCCACGTTACTCCATGTGCCTATTATCTCATGTTACATATTGCCACAAGTGACATATTGCCCTACGTCCCATATTGCCCCATATGTCATATAACACCACACATAAAACCGCATTTTTTTGTTGTTGCACTAAACCAAACAAACCAAAATTTTGCAATGATATGTTCATGAAAAAGGTAGTCCGTATTGTACTTAATAATCGAATCTAAAATATAGACCAAAATTTTAGCAAACCTATTATATGATACATGACACAGGGGCTGGCCAGCAAAGTGCACGCAGGCGGTACGACCGCCTAGTTACAAATGAAAATATAACTATACACTGTTTTTCCATTATCCTAGATATTCATCTAACGTAGTTATGCCAAAAATTTTCAAAAATTTGTTCAACTGTGTGCTTCAGGTTTTCAGTTAGTAAGATGGATCTTCCCAATTAAAAGTGCAAAATTTTGAAAATAATTGATTAATTAAAATTTCTTTAAAAATATCTCTGAGCCTCCTCTGACATAAGCATATTGAAATTTACAATCCATGGATAGAATAGTGTAGGCTTCAGGTTGGTTAAGAATTGTAGACTAAAGTTCGAATGAACTGCAAAAATCGATTTTTGGGGAGTGAAGGCTGAAATATCTGTACAAATAGTTATTGCCTGAAAATAATCCCAAATAGGTGGGCGAGAGGGTAACATTTTCCTTTAGACTATTTAGAATAATAAGTAAGACAGGATGAGGAATAATAAGGAAAGACGCAACGAAGACGTTACGAATATTAATTACAGGTTTCCTAGACGAACTATCATCGACTACCGCACAGATGTCTCATACGCTTTGCCCTTACTACGATCTGTATCACCCCTAAGGGTTTACATGACTTCCATTTTTCACAATACTTTCGTCTACCTATTTCATAAAACGTGTCAGCGAACGAGTGAGCGATCCAAAGAAACAGTGCAAGCAAGAGAGGGGTAGAGAGAGAGAGAGAGAGAGAGAGAGCAAAAACGTAAACGCATCTTAATCCACTTATGCCATTACATAACCATTACTCACAAATCTTTACGCTTCTAATTTAAGCGACTTCCGTTTCCTTGTTCTTTTACTTCTCTTGAACCTCCATTTTGCTATTTTTTGCATTCATTCCTTCATTCTTTCTCGTTCGCTTCCCTAGCACCCTCTAACTCCTTCACCCACTCTTTCCCCAAACCATTATCACTTAGAATCCTTACCACATTCTCTTGCCAGCTCCTTTATCTTCCATTCCTCTCCTACATCCTTCCCATACATGTTCCCATATTTCCTCTTCTCATTCACATATTCTGCACTTCCTGTTCTCTTTCTTTTTCCAATACATAGCTGCTCTTACCTCGATTCCCAATCTTAATCTTGCTATTCTGGTTCATCTTTTCTCTCCCCATCGTTTTTCTCAATACTTTGGTACTCCTTCCTTTTTTATCATCTCATACCATTCATTATATTTTTATTCCTCAATCATCCTCCATCTTTCTATTAATTATCTTTTCCTCTCCCTTTTCTCCACTTCTTTATAGTTTACTCCAGTCCCGTCTTCTATATCTCTAGCTTTTAATAACTCCCTCCTTTCTGTATCCCATCTGATTGATTCCATCGCCCTCCCTCTCCTTTCTTCTACCTCCTTCAAACACTTTCTCGCTAACTCTCCTTCCTTTCCCTCTCTCAGCCTCGTCTCAAAATTCCATGCCCTCTTTCCAGCCATGATACTTGATTTAGGCCTTTGCGCTTCTTCTCTCACCATATATCTCGGCGCTCATCAGTCTACCCTTAGCGTCCACCTTGTATGCCTTTTTTCTAAACTCTCAATCTCTTTTCTTTCTTTCCATCCCCATATCTCTGCTCCATAATAGCGGCCATAGCAGCGTATCAAATAACCACATTCTCCTTTTCCAATTATTTTTAAACGTTCTTTTTCCTATTCCCTATATCCGTTTCATTAACCCTACTGCTTTTTTACCCTTTCTCTGATATGAGCTCTATGATCTCCATTTTTTCCGCAAGTTCTTTTCTTAACCTCGCTGATAGAACTGTCACATATACTTTGCATCTTTCATCATCTCTAATACCTTCACTATTTCCTCCCTTGTAATGTCCTCCTTCTCATCTATTTTGCTAACATCTTTTTCTCCTCTTCTAACATTCCTCTCCACCTCTCCCAATAATTCCATATAATATTTTTTCCATTCCACCAAATTAATATTCTAGTTTACTCTTTTCCTTCTTCTTTCTCTATCTACCACCTTCCAACCCTCTTCTTTTGTCCTAGCCTTCTTCGATTCTTCTTCAAACCTTTATTTGCCTCCTCTTTTTTTTTGATCACACAACTCAGTATACTCGCTTCTTTTTTCTCCCACATTCTTCTCCGCCATTTGTCCTTTTCTCCATTTTCTTAATTCCCTTCTCACTTCCTCCTTCTTCTGTTGACGTTCCCCTTTCCATCCACTTCTATCCTCTCCTTCGCTAACTTCTTTTTTGCTTGTGCACTCTAATACTCTTTTTATTTCTCCTATAATTATTTCCCTTTCCTCGTTAACATTTCCTTCCCCCATTTTGATATAATTGACTTTTTCTTTGAACTGTTCTTCACCTTCTACTAACCAATCCCCTCTTCCTGCTCTTTTTACTTCTTTCTTTTTTGCCTTATTGTTATTACTCATTTCTCCCTCTACTGTTACTATTATGGGAAAGTGATCCAAATCTATATAATTCCCTACTTCTAGTTTCTCAACCTTTTCTCTTACCTCGTCGTCCACTACCACATAATCAATTACCGTCCCCTCTTCCCTTCTGAACGTTCAAATTCCACTTCCTCATCCCCCGCCATACATCCGTTTAGAATAAACGATCCCACTTCCTCTAGGCTCTTTAACAACTTCTTTCCCACCCCATTCAGTGTCTTGTTTTTGGATTTTCTTCCTCGCTCTCCATTAGATTCCCTTCCTCCTCTATCTCCTGTTCTCGCATTAAAATCTTGTCCTATTATAAGCATGATCTCTTTCTCATTTTCTGCCATCATTTATCTCATCTCCTTTGATTCCTCCTGCATATCACCGTTCACGTAAACCCCCACTATCTTCTTTAATCCTTCTTTATGTTTTTTCAACTCTTTTTTATCCTTCTCTGTTATAAATTCATTCCTTACTCCCATCACCATTCCTCCCATTGCTAACGAAACGTCGCACACTTTATCAAACAAATATGAGTTTTTAAATCATTTTGACTTCATCCATCGAAACTTCTTCAATTATTGCAATGACTGCATTATCTTCTAACGTAAATTTTAACGTACAATTATAATTGCAACAAATTAGGTATTTATTTTTTTTCTTTTACTCATTATAATTTGAGATTACTTTAAGATCCTGGCCGGTCCGCCAGGAACATACTTTCACGCGAGAAACGGAAGTCGCCCTTTTTAATATTATCAACATTTTTTTCTTGAAATGTTCAAATTCGCACAGGCCAGATGAGTTAAAACGCCACACCTCAAACGCACAAGGACTCCAGGTCCTCCTCTGGAAATCACTTCTTTGCACTGTGGACACGCACCCATTGCTTTAAATGATCAATGACAGTTATTTATTAATCCCAAAACAGCAGAAAACCAGCAGTTTTGATAGAACCAGCTTGCTCAGACGCACCATTAACACACAAAGTCACAACTTGCAAATTTTCATTGAAAATGAAATAAGAAAAACTCGCGAAACTTTAAAACACAGGAGAGCAGCACATCGACATGTCCGCTCTGATCGCTGTTACCAATACCAACCAATAACCACTTCTATTACCAATACTAAATTACCAAGAATCTCTTTCCAATGATTCTTCCCTATTCTACGTTGCAAATTTAAAAGAATTATTGATTATTATCTAAACAATTTTCATAAATATATTCAGAGCTCAGGTATTGTTAATGGAATAGGCTCCATTTTTTTACGGAATCAACTAAGAAGCTTTTTTCGATGACTCTTTGCTGCGATACTTGGCAAATATCCAAGAATTATTAATTATTCAAACAATTTTGATAAAAATTTGGAGTGGTTTTTTATTCTCAAATGAATGGGCTCAATTCTTGTTGACAAAATTAACTAAAAATGTCTTTGGGATTACTCTTCGCTATAATACTTTTCAAATTGGCAATGACTGTTGATTATTTGAACAATATTCACGAATAAGCTCAATTTTTGTTCATGGAATCGCCTAGAAATGTCTCACAGATTTTTTTTTTTGCTATAAAACTTTCCAAATTGACAACAATTATTAATCATTTTAGTGGATAATCGTAATAAAACCTCATTTTCTATCACATTTCATACCGAAACTCTAGACTTCAATGAGCTTAACATTTTCAATCCTGAAAAATAACTTTTTTCATTAGTTTGTTTATAACGTAATAATATTCTTTTAAGATTATCTTTAACCACTGTAAATTATTTCTAGATATTTTTAGCACAAATATAAGACCTTCTTTGATAAATCTAAAAATGTTAAAGGAAATGGTACTTCTGAAACTTTAAATAAAAATGTCAACTTTGTTGGAAAATAAAAATGAATCAAATTTTTTATAAAATGTCCAAGGGCACCTATCTTCTTGAACCTAATTAGCAGAACAATTTTGAAAAAAATTTTCCCAAGTGATTTTATGGGAAACTGTATTACTCTATATTTTTGCACAAAACTACGTTACTGATTTTGAGTTGATTTCCAAAGAGAAGCAATGAATTTTCACTGATTTGATTTTAGAGAGAGGTATGAATCTGGATTGACAAAGAGATAGGAAAGGATAGATGGGAATAGGTGAAGGATATAGAATTTGGGACTGGAAGGGATAGTATTGGAATATTGGTACTGGAATATGTGAGGGATATGCAGTAGGGTATCCTATAAAACGCAGATATCTTTTGGTGAAAAAATAAATGCATATTTCTCTTTTCTTTTAAAAATAATTTTAAACCGTTGTCCTGGGGCCTTGAAGTGTTCCAAAATGATTAATTATTGTTAATTTTTGTAAATATAATAATTGTTTACCTGGCAATGCAACTATTGGTACCATACGCTCCAGAAAAAAGGTGGACCCAATTAGACCAAAAATACTACCCCTTATAGTAAAAAGCTACAATTCGTTAAGCTAAAAATGTTATATTCATTTCACCAATATCATTTTTTTCCAATTAATGATGATATATAACTAGGAAGTTCATAATTCATCCAAGAATTGAAACAATTTCTTATTCTTCTAAAAAAACATAAATTTTACAGAAAACATCTAGCTTACAGACGAGAAGTGAGGTTTATAAGTTTTTTCTCCGAATGAGTTTTTTTTATTGAATGTGTCTTTCTTTTCGAAGAATATTTGTATCACATGCAGGAAATTCGTCAATATGTCCCTGGATTCTCAGATAAAGAGACAACATTCTTCAGATTTTGACCTGAAAGATGTTTTGCTGGCTCATTTGAGCCTTCTAGCTTTTTCATTGCAGCCACCTTGAAAGCCACCCTTTTCTGTTCAAGTGAAATTCTAGAATCAAAGAACCAATCTGCAAAAAGTTCTATATTTCGTTCAGTCCCAATCAGTTGCCAAATGAATTCGAATCAATCCGAACTCGGATTGATATATATTGAGTTTTCAGCCCGAATGAATCAGAATGAATCCGAGTTCGGATTTAATTGGATTCATTCGGATTGAAAATCGGTTTAGGTCAATCCGAATTCTGATTCATTCGGATTGAAATTTTGGTTAGGACTGATTCGAATTGGAAGATCGGATTGAACCGGATTGAGTCAGATTAATTTTCTATCAATTTGGATCAAACGAAATTGAGAACTTTTTACGGATTGCTTCAGATAGGTTCGGATTGGTTCGAATACCGATTTCGGAATGATTCGGATTGTTGAGGAATAATTCGGAATGAATTCCTTTCCAAAACTTTTGCCAGGGATGGCCACGAGTTTCTCTGAGAGATACCACAAGCGTCCTTCAAACTTTTCATAAGCGACTTTTGATATTTTTGCGAGATATTTTCCAAGGCAAAGGTGGAGTCGGTTGTGGTGGAATCAGCCAGCCGCTGAGGAAAAAACGCAGGCTCTAGACCAGTCCTCATCAAGCTAGGCTCTCCAACGCATAGGCCTCGTTTTTTTGAAAGGGCTAAAGACTTTTGGAGTATGGGTCTTTTGGTGACATGCGACAGGTCAAAGATGGAAAGACAATTGCGAAACCGTTTATGGGAAACGAAGAGGAAACTGTCGGAGCAAGGGTACGATGTCTCAATCAGGGGAAAGGATTTAATCTACAATGGAAAAACCCTATCCAAGGACGACATTCACTCAATGGGCACAGGCTCTCCTCCTAGTTCGACGGAGACATTTCTCGTCGCAAAGAACACTGTCAGGAGACAGAGAGGAAGACCGCCGAAACGAGATGGGTCTGGGTCTGATCCAGCATCCTCAACTGGGGAAAGCCAACGGACCAGGACTGGCTCAATTACCGACTTTCTCTCCGGAAATCATAGTTCCGATGGCCCACCCTCGTCTAGTCAAGACAAGAAATCGACACCCCGAAGAGACACCAGAAACTCTCGCAAGAAGAGCGAATGACACTATCGTAGGAGCAAGAGAAGACATTCGGATTGTCTTCTGGAACTCTCATGGATTCGCTAACCTGGGAGACATTTCAACGGCTATCTTGGACAGCGATATTCTCTGCGTCTGTGAAACGTGGCTCCTGACGGCTCCTGTAATCCTTACCTCCTGGCTTCCTCATCATGAATGCTTCTCGGCAAGTGCAACAAAAGTGAGTAGATTTGGTGGAGCAAGTGGTGTCTTAGTCATATTTGTAAACCGATAACGGTATGCCTGCGAAGTCCTTGATATATCCCCTGAGTGGATCTTTATAAAGTGCGCTTTTTCTCTATTACGATTTATAGTCGGCTTGATATATTTTAAACCGGGGCTGGACAGAGAGTCAATTTGCGAAAGTTTGGATTCAGTCCTTGCGCGGCTAGAGGAATTATATCCTTCCATTCCCGTGAGTCTGGGTGGGGATTTTAACGCGCGTATTGGTAATCTAAACCAGGTGCCTTATGAAGCCTCCCCGGAGGGCGTAAATACATTTGCGGAAAGATCCGTGTTAGATCGTGACGTGTGTAGAAGGGGTCTTGCTTTGGTTGAATGTTTGGAAGTGCATGGCTTTGCTTTCCTCAACGGCAGATTCGGTGGTGATTGGCCGGCAAGCTACACTCGCCTATCCGGCGGGAGTGGGAGTACTATTGATCTCGCAGCGTGCGCTCTTACTTCAATCAATGTAATTAAAGATTTTAAAGTTATTCCTATTGCTACTCGCTCCGACCATCTTCCGCTCTGCGTACAAGTGTCAAATGTACAAATGGGTGGTTAATAGTCTGTCGCTCTCTGATCCACACTCTTGGAATACGGTCTCGGTGCATGCAATGACTGAGAATCTCATATCCTCTATCAAGGAAGCGTCGTCGAGAGCGGGAATGATTGCTAGGCCTTCTTCCTCTTTTGTGAGGAAGAAACTGTGGTATGACTGGTCCTGCTTTAACAGTAGAAAAAAGGTAGAAAAAAGCCTAAAGATTTGTAAAGTTTCAGGGTTCGCGGAAGAGGACATGCTTAAATATAATTCAGATAAAAGGGCGTACATATCTCTTATGAATACAAAGAAGGCAAACTATGAGAAGGCTTTTCAGAATACTCTCGAAGCAGCCAGAGGTTCTGCAGAATTCTGGAGGGCAGTCAACTTTTTTAGGATTAGGTCTGCGTATGGAAATTGTATCAACCTGCAAACGTGGCAAGACTTCGCGAACTCGTTGTACCCTCCTAAACTTGGACTTGACCTTGCTTGGTCCGTGAATACACATCCTCTCCTGGATGGGTCGATTTCCAAAAATGAAATAATTGCTGCCATTCGAAAATGTAAAGCAGGGAAAGCTCCAGGAGAGGATGGCATTTCTGCGGAATTTTATAAAGCGCTTCCCGATTTAGGAGTGGATTACCTTGAATGTTTGTTCAGGAGGGTCTGGCAGAAGGAAGAGGTCCCATCAGATTGGGCAAATATTCTTACGTGCATGCTTTTTAAAAAGGGTGACAAAAAGGATCCGGATCTGCCGGAATTTCAGGCAGGTTTCAGGGTAGCCAGAGGTTGTATGGACCATATTTTTGTTTTGAGCTCCATCGTACAGATCCATCTTTCCATTCCCGGTCGTAAGGTTTTTGCCTGTTTTATTGATTTCAGGAGAGCCTTCCCCTCAGTCAACCATGATCTGCTCTGGCGGAAACTATTGACCCTAGGTGTCAGCACAAAATTTATTAGGGTAATGAAAAGTCTCCATGACGCAGCTAGGATGTCCATTCGCACTCCAGAGGGCACCACGTCCCCAGTTGACGTGGAATGCGGAGTCCTTCAAGGTGAGCTTCTTAGCCCAATTTTCTTCATCTTGACAATCGGGGATTTGGAAAGTTTTTTGATGAGTCGTGGCCTCAGGGGAATTTCAATTGACCACCTGATCGAGGTTATCCTTTTGGCATATGCTGATGATATAGTTGTACTTGCTGACAATAGGATTGACCTCCAGAGAAAAATTAATGCTATTGCTGAATATTGTAGATTGAATTACCTGGAAGTCAATACATTTGAGACCAAGACCATGGTTTTTCATAGGGGCAGACCTCAGTTGATACCAAATTTTACGTTTGAGGGCACTCAATTGGAGATGGTCCGGGAATATTCCTACCTGGACAAGCGTTTTGGAAGCTCGGGTACCTTTTCTTTGGCTTGTTCCAAAAGGGTTACTGCCGCTAAGGTAGCCGTGGGTTCATCTTTGCAAGTCCTTCGAGCCTCCAAGTCGGAATCTTGACGCTCTAAACTAATTTTATTTCAGAGCCTTATCTCAAGCGTCCTTTTTTACACCATAGGGATCTGGGGTTTGAAGTACTGTAAGGAGGTAGAGGTAATCCAAACTACTTTCTTCAAGAGAGTTCTGGGCCTACCTTTACACACTCCAGGTTACACGTTGAGACTGGAACTAGGCCGTGTTCCACTAGCATACAACATATTAAAGATGGCCTTAAATTGGCTAGAGAAGGTTTTGGGTATGGGTGAAGAGAGGCTTCCTAAGGCCTGTTTAAAACGACTACAGGTCCTTGCGGACTCAGGTAGGGCAGTTCCCAAGTTTAATTAGGTCATGCAGCTAAAACATCTCATCACGTTATGTGAAATGGAGGCTTTATGGCCCGGCTTGAACTTGGTAAGTTTACAGAACAATAGGGATATAATCCTCGCGAAATTCGAGGCCTATCTTAGAGATGCAGACCTGCATAGGCTGAGTCAGACATCCTCTCTTCAGGTGCTGCCTCAACTATGGATTGCTCCCATGGGACAGCAATATTTTTATGGCGGGATACCGTTTAGATACGTTAGACTTCTTGCCCAGGTGCGTCTTATGGGAGACACAGGGGTAGATTCACATTGGGGGATCTTTCTTTTGGATACACTAGGGGGCAACTCTGCACAATCTGCGACTTAGGAGTGGAAGAGAATCTGTTTCATTTGTTGGCAGAATGCCCTATGTATAGGGATGTCAGAAAGGATTGTTTCGATACCGCGTTTAGTCTTGCAGCCTCTGGTCCATTCTGGATTGCGCTTCTGAATTCCCCGGATAAAAAAGAATTATTGCGTATCGCTAAATAATTGTTCAGTGTGCTGAAAGTTAGGGCTTTTATAATGTGTCCATAGTGTAAATTGTGTAGATTATATTAATAGTGTAATAGAGTCGCTTATCGTTTAATTCAACTCCTTTGTACAGGTTTTTTGACCTAAACAAATATCGCAGCTAGCATTATGTATTATGTATGTATCATTCAAGCTGCCGTTAAAAAAATAATAATAAAATAAATAACTCACCAATTTTTTAATAAAATGTAAGTCATTGTATGCCGCAGAAATCGACAAAGGAGCCTCAAACCGAATTCAGATGTGAATTTTGATCATAAAAAGGTACAATTCTCTAATGGTTTCAGTTTCGATAGATATTAACGTATACTGATTTCGAAACATCCCAATTTCCAGGCAGTGAATGGCAATTGCCATCCACCGCGCATGGTGCATTGGTCCTGGAGCCATAAAACGAATACCCTGAACTAGAGCATCTCCTAAAAAAATCATAACGGTCTCAAGTAATTCGCGGTAGTCATCACGGGGTTGATATTTTTCTCTGAACTGCGAATTCGCAAATTTAATTAGGTCGTCCTTTTCTGATCGCAATTTCGAAAGTATTCGCTTATTGTTTATACCAATTTCGAATCTTGTCTTATCGAACGAAAGCGTTCTTCACATAGACTTTAGAGAATTATTTCAGGGATATGATGTCAGCAAGCAAAGTACAGGAAATCTTTTTGAAAGCGCTGTTCAAAACGAAAGCATATCCCCTAACCTCTACCAGTGCTAACCCTGCATGTGTCGAAGCAGAATCTTACCATACGGTCAACGATGTCCCATGATTCAACAAGCTCTGCCACAAAAGAAGCTTAAGCAAGTCCGATAGAAGACTTCATCTGTGGCACACCCAAGATTTGAAATTCATCAGCGCTAGAGACTAAAATGGGCAATCGTTCCACCTTTTTTTTCCAGTCACTGAAAAATAGTATATTACGACCCAAGGCCAGAAAGTTGGATTTCCGGGCGTGTGTGATATGAAGGCCGAGGTATCAGAATTTGAAAATTCAAAATGGCGGATCCAATATGGCGGCTATTTCAGTTAGAATTCCTATTTGCCGAGTAATTCACCTGGGAAAAGGTATACGGGGGTTTTCGAGGTCGCTGATCACGAATCCGGTATCAGCATTTGAAAATTCAAAATGGCGGATCCATATGGCGGCTATTTCAGTTGCAATAGCGATTTGCTGAGTAATTCACTTGGGAAAAGGTATACGGGGGTTTCCGAGGTCGGTGATCACGAATCCGCTATCAGAATTTGAAAATTCAGAATGACGGATCCAATATAGCGACTATTTCAGTTGTAATTGCGATTTTTTGAGTAATTCACTTAGGAAACGGTATGCGGGGGTTCCCGTGGTCGCTCATCAGGAATATGAATTCAGAATTTCAATATTCAAAATGGCGGACCCAATATGGCGACTACTTTAGGTTAGAATTGCGGTTTTCTAAGTAATTCACTCAGACAGAGGTTTACGGGGGTTGCTGATTATGAATCTCGCCTCAAAATTCCGAAACTCAAAATGGCGGATCCAATATGGGGGACATATGGGGTCCACTTTTTGGAATCTGAAAAATTTAATACTGGATCCGTAATCAACGATTCTGAAAACACCCTTACACCTTTTTCCAAGTAAATTACATAGAAAATTGCATTTCTAACCTAAAAAAGTCACCATATTGGGTCCGCCATTTTAAGTATTAAAATTCTTAATTCATATTCGTGATGAGCAAGCCCGGAAATCCCCTTATACCTTTTTCCAAGTGAATTGTTCAGAAAACCGCAATTAAAACCTAAAATAGCCGCCATATTGGATCCGCTATTTTGATTTTTTAAATTCTGATACCAGATTCGTGATCAGCGACTTCGAAAACCCTTTTTTACACATTTTCATAAGATTATCTTAAAAAGTCTGTCCAAGGCCCAATTCATTCGAAAAAATCGAAAATTTTCCGTCTTTGTTTGTTTATAAATAATTAAATAAATAAATCCTAAAATTTTCAATCAAAGCATTACGAAGCCCAAGTACTGATGATGGTGTAGAAGTTTATTCGAGAGCGATTGAGCTGAAAACGGTCGCGGTATGTATCAAAAACTGAAAAAAGTTTGGTGTATCATATGTGATATGCTGCGCTTCAAAGGGTTAAGGGTAGCTTTTAATTTAATTTCGTCAGTTCAGCATGATTGGAGTTAATAAGGATCCTCTTTTCACTCTTAGGGTACCTTTCTGTGAAAAAACAATTTCGCGTTTTCCTGTATCTTGTTCAGTCATTTAGGTACAAAGAAATCCAACGAATAACACATAAAATCTTTATAATTCAATGCATAATATTTTAACCCCTATAAAGGGTAGTTTTTGAAGCCGAGGGGTAGTAGTTTCCGTCTAATTGAGTAAATTATTTTTTCTGATTGTATGTAACCATCAGTTAAATTCTCTAACAAACAATTATTATATTTATCAAAATTAACATCAATGAATCATTTTAATCAGTTTGAGACACTTCAAGGCCCCAGAACCACGGTTTAAAATTATTTAAAAAATGAAATAAGAATATCCATTTATTTTTTCACCAAATATAATAAGTTTAGGTAGTGTGTCAACAAAAAAAGCGTTTTTGAGGACACCCTAATATGCAGGATTTGAGAAAAGGGAACTGAAAGTGATAGGATTGATAGGAAATAGAGAAAGATAGAGATATAAATAGATATAGCTAGATAGAAAAGAGATGAAATGAAGTGAATCTATATAAACAAGTGATAGAAATATATGCATGTGGAATGTAGATAGAACGGGGAATTTTTCTCCGTTCATTTGAGAGCCCAAAATAAGCCCAAAATTGTGGTGTACTTTGTTTCTTCCTAGTTTGTGTTTTTATATAGGGGGTACTTTTAGTTCCGCTAGGAGTTGTTTTTGGAAATTGGTTGTTGGCGCATTTAAAAGCCCAAAAAATGCCCAAAATTCTGTCGTCTTTGATTTTTAATTTTTCCCAATTTTTATGTAGTGGAGGTGCTGGCTTGATTTAAGCCAGCACCTCCACACAAAATTTGAATTTTCAAAAAAAAGCAGTGGAGCCCAAAAATCGGCAATACAGCCTAAAAAAGCCCAAAAAAGCCCAAAAAAGCCCAAAATTCTAATACAAAAAAATTTGGGAATTTCTATTGTGGACGTGCCAGCTTGATGGATCTTCTGTGCCAGGTAAGTTTGCTTCGCGTCGAATGCTCTCTTAAACACTGGAAGCTTCATTTTTATTACGAGAGAGGCGGCACGTCGCCCCCAGGCGAATTTCCTCCCGAACTACCAGCTCAGAGCAGCAAGATTCAAATATTAACGCTTATTAAAAGCAAAGCACTGCAAATTTCTTTTTAAATTATAAACGATAAATACATTCTTTTACATGTAAAATGCAAATAATTTATTGCATTCCGACGTGAATAAGAAGAATTCATAAAAAGTACTCTTTGAAATGACTATAACATTAATAAATCTTTTCTAAAAAAGAAAATGTCTAAAATTATTCAAAATATTGTGCTAGTTTATCAAATATTTTAGGGAATATTCTAGAGAATATTCCCAAACTTTCCTATAAATTATCATATGTTTAGAGAAATTTCCCCAAAAATTGTAGGTTTTATCTAATTTCCTGAATTTTAGGGAATTGTAATAGTTCTAAAGCCCCCTGTTGAAGACAGGGTGATTACATTGTGTGAATGGCACGCACGGTTACATTCTGTGAATGGCACGTACGGTCTAAAAGATTGAATTTTGAATGATTCAGGCTAGTGAGTATTGAGTTAGGCTTTAGGCGAGCGACCAATAGGTGAGTCCCCTCTACCGCGACTTCCGGTGATCGGTTGTTCCTTCTCTTGACCTTTCAGGAGTACTGATTCTATATGTTAACTTAGCTATAGTCAATGTATCTAATCAGACACCTGCAGTTACAGCATACCTGACTATTTACATACGTAATCATTCAATTGTATACTGCATGTTACACATTATCAGGTGAATGCTATGTCGACTTTGAAACTTATATCGGTAGACTTATATCGGTAAAACCTATGCATGCATTCTTTTATTCAGCGTGCTTCATTAGCTCATCGGTACCCACCAAATCATTTGTCCACTCTAACCTAGAGGCCGCAGTGTGGACATTGAATGAAAAAATGTTCAAAATAATATTCTGGCTTGAATTTTCAAAAAGTTTTTGAAGTTTTTCTATAACGGAAGCTCAATCAACTCTTAAGAGATCAGTCAGAGTCGATTAAAAAAAATAAACTTTTCAGTTTGAGTGACAATAAGGTGTAATCGATAAGTGCAGATTCACAAAATATCAATTAGGAGTGACTTTTGTCTGCATTGCAATTTAAAGTCATGTACAGACATTATAAAAATGAATGGTAGTATATTTCGCATCGTTATAAGCAAATAATATGAATAAATGCAGAGTTTAAGCAATTTTTGAAACTTTGAGGTACTTTTTTTTTTAATTGTTTCGATTGGTTTGCCAGTGATATAACGGAGCAGTCCCAGATAACAATTATCTCACACTTTGCCCGCATGGTGTTTGCACGCGTGTTGACTGATCGGCACGATGTGAGGGCAAGAGTGCAGACATATGTATGCTCATATGCGTCGCATATGCGCCGCACGCGTGTCGGCACGTGCTTGCCAGCGTCGTGCTAGCATGCACGTGTTTTGAATTATAATTATTGAAAACAAGATGTTAAAAATAATATAAGTAACAGGAAACATTGTATGACGTTTTTGAGAAGAGACTCCTGTGTTGAAAGTTGTTCTTTCACAACTGATGATGCAACAGGTGTTTATTCCAAAAGCAACATACACAAAATTATTCCTGCTACCTCCTAAATAATGTATTAGCGAAAAATATATATTTATCTGAAAATATTTTTTTATTTCGAACAATTTAAATTATTCAACACTTTTGTTAAAAAACAAAGGGATTTTAAAGAACGCTATACTTTTGAATCTTCCAGTCAATTACTTTCAATTGTTTTTCAAGTTGCATATTTTTAATCATTCTACTTCTAAGATTTAAGAACTTAAATCTCAGAAGTAGAACAATAAAAAATGTGCACTTGAAAAACTTGTTTTCGATCGTTTTAAATCTGAATATAGTAAATATAGTAAAAAATAGTGTAGAAGATATATTGCACTTTTGTACTGCGAATAATTTTAATAGAAACGTTGTGACATTTACAAATCTATCTTTGAAAATTTTATTTCTAGTCTAAACCATTGGAAGTAATTAACTAAAAGACTCAAAACTATAGTGTTTTTAACATCCCTTTTACACATCTTTTATAATGTTTAACCTTAATCTAAGAATTGGTGTGAATAAAACTATTGAACGTGGAAAACTTGCTTGACTAATAATTATAAATCTGTATACTAACTTTCGTATACAATATATCTGTACAAAACCCGAGCGCGAAGCGCGAGATAAATATACTATCCAGCGCGATTACAACTCTTGCCGACTTTGTTCTTTGCCTCAAAATTTGTTCATACTCCAAGCTAATTTTCCGAACCAAAGCCCAAGAAAAAATGTTTATTTAATTTGAACAAAAATAATTATTCACTTTTATTTTTACTTTTTGTCTATAAAATAAAATTGGAGAATAACAAAAATTCAGAGCATGAAGCGAATTTGATCAAAATTTTATTTTTACACAATTGCTATATTTTTTTTTATTAATAATGCGCTTTTTGTACCGCACTCTTCACCTCACGCTATATGCCGACATTCTGCCCTAAGCAACTGGCGAGCATGATAGACGCACGCTGTGCTGCATATCATATATGCAGACCGTGTGCGTGTACTATGCGGGATTACTTATTACACTCAGAACGTTCTGTCACTGTGCTTCCATTATTGCCGACACATCGTGCTTGCACGCCATGCGCCCATGTGCGTCCTCATGCATTGTTATCTGGAGTACATTGACATTCTATAAAAAATATGATTCTTATGAAAATTGGCATAAATAGATTCGCTGTTTGTGTAATTTTTCAAAGTTTCAGGTACTTTTTTCATAAATTCATTTCCATTAGTTTGCCAGTGATATTTTAAACAGGAAATTGACATTCCATGAAAAATGTAATTGGTATAAACAAACAAATGTTAGGACTTAAAAAAAACTTGGTCGACGTTAATTGAAAAAGAAAGAGAGCTTCTAGCAGAAATAAAAATTTATAACAATTACATTTTTCATGAAATGTCAATGTACTGCTTTAAAATATGACCGGCAAAACAACTGAAACAAAAAGAGTACCTCAAACTTTAAAAAATTGCTTCAAGTCTGCGTTCGTTTATATTATTTATGAAGAAGACAAAGTCTTGCGATGTAGCATAACTGTGAACCAAGATTATTCTCTAGATCTCTCTAGTAGCTTACTGGTAAGAGCACTCAATCAGCAATTGGAAGACCTGTGGTTTGATTTTCTGAAAGTGGAGATCTTTTTTCACAGAAAATTCAAATTAATTCAAAAATTCATACTTCCATTTATTTTTATAATGCTTGTACATGACTTCAAATTGGATTTCAGGCAAAATTCAGACTGGTGTTTAAAACAGAACTATTAACAATACAAATTATTAATTTATCATAAACTCTTAATTGGTATCAACTTTTTTTAAAAATCGGTTTGGACAGATCTCTTAAGAATTTATTTAGCTTGCGTTCAGAAACAAAAATTTCAGTCGGTTTGGAGATATAAAACGGAATATTATTTGGAACATTTTTTCATTCAATGACCACACTGTATAGGCCGGGTGACATGACATACGCGACCATAACAATTGATAAGAATGTCAAAAATCTTCAAAAAATATAAACAGGACAGGTAAATATATTTTCAAATATCGAAAAAATGAGCATTTTAAGGATTTATTTAATCCTATCTTCAGCATTTAAAAATATCCCCTCATTTTATAGGAAGATACGTTAATGGAGGATGACTGGACATTGCATTCTACATTGATAAACATTATGATCTCTTTTTTAACAGATTACAATATGTTTGTGGAAGAATATCGCAAATTTCCACAAAGCACTTGGATAATGAAACCTTGTGGAAAATCTCAAGGCACAGGTATTTTTTTGATAAATAAGTTAAGTAAACTGCGGAAGTGGTCAAAAGAAGCAAGAAATCCGTTGAATCCAAATCTTACCAAGGAATCTTATGTTATTTCAAGGTGAATATCTGTTTATCTAAACATTCAGTTCTTCTAAATTCTACATTTAGTCCCGGAATTAGATCATAATAAAATTAATGCTTTATCAAGTTATTGAATTTTCGGAATCGTTAAGAAAACGACATCAATTTAGGAATTGCAACAAGTTGACCGGCTATTGTAATTGTAGTTTTTATCAGAAATTAGCTGGAATTTTATGTAGAAAAGTTTTTTTGTTCTTATTCCAGAAGCCATATATTCGAACCTATATTGCACTATTCCTCAACTGATTTAACTTTTTAATGTAAGACAAACCGCGGGCATGGGCAGGCATCCAGTAGAAAAGCAGAGATGCTTTATGATGAGAAGGAACATCAACATCTAGGAGACTACAAGGCCATTGCATTCTACAAGCACAAAATGTAGATGCCACAGATTTACTACCAGAATGCTTTCGAATCTACCACCCATAAACTTATCTCCCGTCTACTCAAATGCTTAAAGATACATTCAAATATATTGGGCTGCAGCAAAAGTTTGGTGCCTCTCTGCAACAGAAACCTACCAATTGGGATCTGTTTCAGTGCGGCACATTTTGTTACATTTTCAGTGAAAAATATCGAAAACTAAGTCGTTGGTAGCCAATCTCCGGAGACTTCTGGAAAAAAACATGTTTTGCGGTGGAGGTCGCTTCTCGGCACTCGATCATTAATCATAAATTTTTTTGGATAGGATCGATACAGTGGATTTGAAAGGAGCACCGGCTTTGGAAACGTGAAAAGTGTGGGAAAATCGATTTAAAGTTTTAGGCAGTAAAAAATCAAAATTATTTTCTTTTTCTTGCTTTATACTTACTCCGCTCATTTTTCTGGGCATGTTCACTCACAAGCGTATAAGATGTTGAAACTCTAACGAAAAACAGTCAAAATATTCGAAAACTGACACGAAACAAACTAACGTACGTACAGAACTGCTCCGTGGAACGCGCCGTAGCGACTCGGAGAAGCCGTTGACTAATCGCTACGTCTTCCTTAGTTTTGCTTCAAATGCTCTTGAACTTTAGTAAAACTTTCTTCAGATGCTGTACATTCATAAAATGGGATAAAAAAACATGAAAAAAAAAGATTACAAATCGACCCCCCCCCCCCCCCACCTTAAACGAACCGATGACCATTACCAGCCATCGCACTATTCATGTGAACTGCGTTCCGATTGTTTCGCGAAAAGAAAGAGGCAGCCGCCATTCACTCCTTCTTCTGAACTTAACCTTATTCTGTTGAAGAAGGAAAATTTAATTCGAACGGAAAATTGAACTCAAAAACAATGATAATAAATCATGACAGGTAGGGACAATAACATCGTCCCAAAATTCTTACAGTTGAAAAACCATTTGGGAACACCTAAATCCAAATCAATTCTACATAAAACAATTTTGCTTCTCTTTAAAGGAAGAATACAACATACCAAATTTGCCTTGCACACTACCTCCAAAAAAAATATTAAAACTTCACCTTTTCCTATCAGACACTCTCAGATTTGACATTAGGTCCACATTGGACCGCAAATCATTGGACCAATCCCAACGGATTAAAGATTTCTGCACTAAGAAACAAAACATAAAATTTGACAAATTACTTCCAATAAAGCACGCACCATTAACTAATACAGTAAAAGACATCTCGAACCATCCTCTCAGCAATTAAATGATTTTAGCCTTATCTAAAGGACATAATTTTGCAGTCGCTCCCTCCAAAGTCCCGAAAGAAGAAATCATCAGTAATTTGCAATCCACAATATATACCCTTCCACCCGAAAAAGCGACTGACGTAACAAAATAAGAAAAAACTGCTATTGAAGAAGTCAATCAGAATAAAGACATTGTAATATCACCCGCAGACAAAGGCAACACAACATTAATAATGAATAAAGAAGACTATGACAATGAAATCGTAGACCTTCTTACTGACGATACATATAAAAAACTTAAAAAAAGACCCCACAAAAACAATAGCCAAAAAAACAAAAAGCCTCCTAAAAGACTCAAATCTTGACAGCGATACAATATCTAAATTAAAACATACTAATTCCATCTTTCCAAAACTTTACGGACTCCCAAAAATTCACAGAAACAACATCCCACTCAGACCGATCGTCAGCGAAATAAACTCACCAACTTACAACCTAGCACGCTTTCTCGCCAAAAAATTCAAGCCTTTCACAGGTAACTCTATCATACACGTCCAAAACTCTTTTGACTTCATCAGAAAAATACAAGAGATTCACATTCAACCCAAAGACATCCTAGTAAGTTTCGACGTACTCTCTCTTTACAAAAGAGTTGCCGAAATTTTTTTTGTTTGCATTTCCTTATAGAAAAAAATTTCAAGAATGTTGTGTCAAAATTTCAATCCATTCGGAGCTGAGCTTTTGATGATATAGACGTTTAAGTCCCCGCACCTACGACGCAGTTCAGAGAAGAAGCGTGCATGTTCGGAGAAGAAACGTGCAGTGATAAGTGCTCGGCGGTCGTTTCGCTCCCTTTTTGGTTATTCGTTCAGTCGAGCAGACACAGCGCAGTCATTTTCTAATAATATTCTTCAGTTTTGCCTGTAAATTTTGATTGAAATGCCGAGAACATCGAAATTTTCAAGAGACGATCGTTCAAAACTTTAAACGCGTTTTTCTCGAAACTACTTTTTTAAAAGTCCGTGCCCGCTGTCATTCAAAAACTACTGCACCGATTCTTTTCAAATTTGTCACACACTTTTTTTAAATAAAATAACCCCCCCCCCCCCAACGATCTTTTTTATTTTTTTTTCGAAAAACAAAAAAAAGTACTGCTACAAAATGGCCGACTTTTTCGTAAAATATCGCCATTTTTGCTTAAAATGACCACCAAAAATGTAAAAATAAAAAAAAACTCATACACATCGTTTGGGGGAGGGAAAAAATGTATTTTAACTAAATATTTTTACTTTTTTTATTCAGTTAATTCTACGATGAGATACAGCGGGCACCGCAAATCATCTTTTTGAAAAGGCTTTTTCGGAAATGCTCTGTCATTGGCTCATTTCTTGCTATTTTTTAATAAAAAGTTAACTGAATGTTTTTCAAATGATGCCTTATAATATGCAAATTATCTGAGTAAATTTACCTTGATCATATTTCTGAAAAAAATTCACAAAAAAAGTGATTTTTTTACGCTCCAGGGCCCCCCCCCCCTTAAGTCCTTTACAAACTTCCCCTCCAATCTCACACCTTTGATAGAACACTGTCTCACTAATACCTATTTCTCTTTCAATAAATTATCAAAAATTACAGAATAATGTTTCTTTTTCAAAAAACCCCCCCCCCCCCCCTATTTAGCTTACTGCTTTAACATCCGGATGAAATATCGAATCAGAAAGTTTGACTTGCTTAATGGACCTTCCCGGAAACCATGTAGAAAGATATCCCAGGAAGGCTGGTCTACCTTTCGGAAGAAGGAAGCACTCATGGATTAGATGATGAAGATCTCTGAACCCGTCACCACATTCGCAATCACCCGGAATATTCCACCCCATTTCCTGAAAATTAGTACTCGTACAAATGTGAGAGGTTCTCGGTCGCGTAATCAAATTCAAGTACCTTCTACAGAACCTGAAACCTCTAAGCGAGAGCCTAGGGGTCTTAAATGCAAAAGCTCAGAGTACTTACTTCTACAGTCCACATCTCACTCATAAGGCAAAAGGCAGAAACATCAAGATTCAACGTCCTCCCTGATGCAGCTCACGATATCCGCTTTTTCCAGACTCGCTTGCAATCTGAGGTTCAGAGTACGTGCATGCCTTGCACACAAATCAGCGACTTCGTTACCCGGGATTTCAACATGAGCAGAGATCCACATTTGCACAATTGAGTGGCTACATCGAGAAGCCTTTGCCAAAAGATCACCAATCTTCCGTGCTACGATGGGGGCCGGGGGGTCCGAGAATCTTTCTCTTAATACAGCGTAAAGCTGATTGAGAGTCCGAGCATATAACAAACCTGCCAGCCTCCCCCTTCAGAATATGCCTGACAGCAGAAAAAATCACGTACAGTTCGAACGAGAAAACCGAAGTGCCCCACTGAAGTGGAACGCCAAATCTTAAGCCCAGCTTGAGGATATAGAAACCATAAACTACACTCTCTGTGGCCCTACCAACAAAACCATCAGTGAAAATCAACGTTGAGGCTGGGTATGCCACCGAGGAAACGCCCTCAAATGCCATAGCCAGGTCACTTGACTTCCCAAATACCACCCCGGAATCAAGAACCAACTGTAGCCCCAAAGATGAGATCCTCCCATTCACTGTCAAAGTAGGCAGGCATCAATGAGCAAAACACACATCGAATAACACCCCACATCAAATCATAAGTTGCTATTAGATCTGTCTTGTCTAGGCAAACCCTAAATTTCTTCTTCCTCTCCTTATACTCTGTCGCAGATCCTCCGCCCTACAATTTTCTGTAATCAACTGCAATCTGCAAAGGATCTAGCACACACAAAGAGCGAAGCACCCCATTTCAAAGAAGCTCTAACCAGATTTCTGTACACCAACTGCAGGGTGGATGGGTCGGCACCCCACGTGACCTTTGCAATAACCCGCAAAACATTAATCGTTCGGAGTGCATTACCTGCAATGAATTCCATGTGTAATGAGACAAAGCTGGCATTCTGGTAACGATATAGTTAAATGCAATGATGGTTAATGACATAATTCAGACCAAAAAACGGAGTTCGTTGTTGGATCCTTTATTCCATCATTTACAGCCGTCTACGTTTCGTAAACCATAGTTTTCCTCATCTGGACAATAAGAATTTGTTAAATTGCGAACTTTAACCACGCATCCCTGGTTTTTAAAGGTTCCTATTTCTCTTCTTCATCTCTCTTCTAATTCTTCATTTTTAAGTTGGACTTTTATTTGAATGATATTGCTTTTATACAATTGATTTTAACATTCTAAATTTAACATTGTAAAATTAATAATTTTGTTAACTTTGTTGAACATAAATCTGAAACATAACTGCAGTTATGTTTATGTAATTAAAAATAATGTACTTTTTATTTATAATATTGAAATATTTGCTTACGTATAATATTTAATAACCACGTAATTTTTGTTTATTCAGATACATAGAAAATCCCTTGTTGATTGGAGGCAAAAAGTTCGATCTTCGACTTTATGTTCTTATAACATCTTTCCGACCTTTGAAAGCATATCTTTTCAAACATGGATTCTGTCGATTTTGTACAGTGAAATATGATACTAGCGTTCAGGAACTAGACAACATGTACGTACATCTTACAAATGTGTCCGTTCAAAAACATGGGGTGAGTACGATTACGTCTTTTGATTTCGTTCTTGAAATTAGGTAAATGCATTTTATACCTTGTATTACATTCAATCTCAAAATAATAGGTCACAAAATAGTACTGGACCTTCATGTTATATTTGAAATGGTGTTTAGACAGTACGCACTAGGATTTTTTTTCTCAGAAGAAAAGACTTGAGAGAAGTCACCAGCTTTCAGAATTATTGCAGATACACTTTAGAAACATAAATATTTAGTTTAGGACTGGAGCCAATTATTAAAAACAATTAATACAAACATTTATTGTCATACAGTGCTTCACTGCAATAAAAGACTTTATCTTGATGGAAAATGACTAAATATCTAGTAGGAATAGTATTTGGAATATTTAATAACCATTAGTTAACAATTACCATTATTATAAATATTCTAATAAACAAATTTATTTTTTTATTCCATATGAACATATTGAATATTCGTATTGTTAATAACAATATTACTTAACTTGCGAGTGTTATTGTTATTAACAATATTTTGGATGAATAATGATGTGAAGCAATTTTACCACTGAATAAGTGGTTTATTCATAATGATTTTTCTAATGCATCTTGATAGAGGTACGTCAATAAGTACCTTTCTCAGTAATTCTTAATTAATTAAAATAATGTTGAGTAATTTTAGAAAATTGTAACTTTTATGAACAAAAGAATTGAGGAAAATTATTTTTCCATGGAAATGAAAGGTTTTTTCAAACAGCTTTGAATAATTCATAAAGGGCATAGCAGGATAAGCATGTATAAGCTGCCCCCGGCCGAATCTGTTCGACATTTTCACCATGAGTTGGTACTAATATGAGGTTCAATTCCCCGGGAGATCATATCTGAGAAATCATTTTCATGGGGTTATGGGGGTGAGTGGAAAAATCAAAAGCACCTTTTTCTCGGAAGTGGCTGAACCGATTTCGATGGGGGAGAAATATGTTATGGGTCTCATGGGTCTCAATGGGAGATGTTTTGAAAAAATTATGGGACATTTTAGACAACAAGAAAAAGTAAAAAAAAATTCTCATCATTTTTTCGATTTTTTTTTTTTAAATGGGAAATTCTTGAGGCACAATCACCGATTACTACCTAAACATACCTTGAATTATGCGGAAAAATATGTGAGAGTTTGAGATCAATCGGAGCGGCTGCCTATGGTAAAAAAATGAAAAATCTCCAGCGTACCACGTTAACTGCACATACGCCTCAGCTTGCCTACCAATGAGCGCTTGCCACGGCATGAAATGGCATGAGGAGTGACAAAGACGACCTTCGTTCTCTCTGCTCACTCCGCTTGCTCCTTCAATTACATTTTTTTTTCCTTTTTTTAGATTTGAGGAACTCAAGTAATTTGTTTTCTCATCTGATTTTGTTCCCCCGACCCCGATCTTCTTTTGCTCTTTCTTCGGTCTGTTGACTGATTCCTCACATTATAGGGAAAGGTCTTCGCTGAGGAATAGTGGTTTCGATTCGAGATTCGTCATTGTTTCAAGTTGAAAACATTACTTGTGCTTCCATTCGTTTTGTCACCTGAACTTGTTCTCTTGTCTTATTCATTTGTTTTCTCATCTGAAGTTGTTATTTCGATCTTTCTTTGTTTTTGCCGACTTTCACGTTAGTTTTTACAACGTTCTTTCTTCTGTGTAAGCAGTGTATGAGATTGGAGAAGCTTCAAATACTCGTTTTATCATTTGAGGTTCTTCCTTAGATCTTCTCTGGTTTTTTTTCCTTGTTTAAATTTGAGAAACTCAAGTCATTTGTTTTCTCATCTGATTTTGTTCCCCCGCCCCGATCTTCTTTTGTTCTTTCTTCGGTTGGTTCACTGACTCCTCATAGTATGGAAAAAGCTCTTCGTTGAGAAATAGTGGTTTGGATTTGAGATTCGTCATTGTTTCAAGTTGAAAACGTTACTTGCTCTTTCATTCGTTTGTCACCTGAACTTGTTCTTTTGTCGTATTCATTTGTTTTCTCACCTGAAGTTGTTATTTCGATCTTTCTTTGTTTTTGTCGGCTTTCAGGTTGGTTCTCACGACTTTTGTTTTGTGTAAACAGTGTATCTCTTAGTAGTAGACTCGTTTGTTATTCTATTGATAAGTCTTTCTATCATGAAAAATGTCTGCGTTACTGACAAATTTCAAGGATTCCAAGTGTGCTGGTTGCTGTAAATCGTTGAGCGGAATTCCCGGGCATAGAAAACGAATTTTAAATGAAGAAGAAGCGATTTTATTTCGGAATAGTATGCTGAAATTTTTAATTGTTTTAACCATGGGCAGCCTCTCAGATTGATCTCAAAGTTCCACATATTTTTCTACATAATTCAAGGTATTTTCAGGCAAAAAGCAAGAGAAGATCTGCGGAAGAACTTCAAATGATAAAACGAATGAGTGAAGCTTCTCTAATCTCAATTACTATTCCTGTACCGAAACTGTACCCTGTACGATGAGGAATTGCTTTCTCAGCCGCGAGAACGCGAGCCATTTGACAAAACGCGCAAAAGTGAGAAAAGTCCGCAGCATGTCAAGATCGAAAAAACAATGCCCAAAATATGTAACCGAAGGAGCAAGCGAAGCGAGCAGAGAACGAAGGTCGTTGATCTGTGCGTGATATGACCAATCTGGTATTTTTCGGTACGGATGTCTAGCAGATCTGAACAGAAAAACACCGCATCGGGGCGAATCTGCAATAACTATTAATAAAACTGCCCGAACGTGGTCAAACTTAAGATTTCGGAGATGCGTGGAGGCATGTGGTGACGCAATTTCGGCTGCGCAGTAGACTTTTGGGATGTTGGTGGTTGCGCACTAGAATTATACCACACTTCCGCCACCGCAGTATGGTTATGGGGCATGAGTAGTTGCGCACGAAAGCTGCGTCGCACTTCCAGCTGCGCAGTAGTCTCATGTAGCATACTTAGTTGGGCACTAGAATCATGTCCCACTTCGGCTGCGCAGTGGAGTTATGGGGCATTAGTGGTCGCGCACCAGAGCTACATCGCACATCTGGCTGCGCAGTAGATTTATGGGGCATTGGTGGTTACGCACTGGAGTTCTATCGCACTTCCCGCTGCGCAATAGTCCATGCCATACTAAGTTGCAGACTAGAATTAGAGTTGTAGAGGTAGAGGTTGTCGAGTACTAGAGTTATGTCACACTGACAACTGCGCGGTAGATATTTGAAGTTGGGAACTACAGTACCGTCGCCTTTCTGGCTGCGCCGGAAATGAGGCGCACTCGAACGAGTTCCCTGAATTTCATGTAATACGTAAATTCCATGTCTTCTGTGAATCATATAAATTCTGTGAATTACATGAATTCTATGAATTACATGAATTCTGTGATTTTGATGGATTCTGTGAATTTGATGAATTCTATGAATTCCGTGAATTCTATGAATTCCGTGAATTCTGTGAATTCCGTGAATTCTGTGAATTCCGTGAATTCTGTGAATTCCGTCCATTCTATGAATTCCGTGAATTCCACGAGTTGTGTGCATTTAATGAATCGTGTGAATTCCATGAATTCTGTGTATTCGTGAATTCCATGAATTCCATGAAATCAGTGAATTTTGTGAATTCCATGAATTCTGTCAATTTCATGAATTCCATGAATCCCATGAATTCCGTAAATTCCATGAATCCCATGCATTCTGTAACTTCTGTAAATTCCGTGAATTCCATGAATTTCGTGAATTCCGTGAATTTCGCGAATTCCATGCATTCTGTCAATTTTGTGAATTCCATGAACGCTATAAATTGCGTGAATTCCATGAATTTCATTTCTTGTCCGTGAATTCCATGAATTTTGCGAATTCCATGAATTTCGTGAATTCCATGAATTCTTTCGATTTTGTGAATTCCATGAATGCTATAAATTGCGTGAATTCCATGAATTCCGCGAAGTCCATGTATTCCGTGAATTCTGTGAATTCCGAGAATTCCATAAATTCCGTGAATTCCATGAACTTGATTAATTCCGTGAATTCCATGAGTTCCATGAATTCCACGAATAAATATGTGGTAGATCCGAATACCAATTTGCATGCAAATTTCCTGATCAGATTTGACCTGGGTAAAGCCGCACGGAAAATTTTGTGTCGGATCAATTGAAACCCGAACCGAAACATTTCGTGTCCGGTTAGTATAATACCCGGACCGAAACATTTCGTTCCAGTTTCTGGAAGATTTGGAACCGAATGGTTCGGATCCTATCCTCCTTCAGGCCCGCCCTAAAATTTCCAGTCCGGCTTTTGCACACCACTGCTTTGTACCTTAATGTTTCGTGATTCGCAGCACTGGAAGAAGATAATAAAATAAAAAATTTCTTTAATCGTCATTGAGGAACTGGGTCAGATGATGGAACATATATATGCCTTTTCCTATTATAAACAATGATACATACCTTAATTTGACTGTTTATAATTATAATATGTGTTATCGACAAAGTCCGAAACCACATTATTATAATTGACTGACATGTAATGTATTGTGAAGAATTTTTTTCTTGCATTGCTTGTTTTTTAAAATTATTGAGTCAAAATATATGTTTCAAGGTATTAATATAAACCAATGTTTTAAGAATAATGAGTTGCATTGGAAAAACATAATACAGCCCAGATAGCACAAAAAACTCTGTGAAGATTTCCTGAAACTTGCAATGTAAGGTTGGGAATATTGCATTGAAAGGTTAAAGCAAGGATCAGTCATCAAGAAAATCTCCGCCTGTGAGGGAATGTTATATGGCAAATTTCAGGACAGTTGGGAAGATTTATTTAACTTCATTCGGTGCGCAGTAGTTTTCTATGAGACCTGTGGTTGCGCAGTTGTTTTATTGACGCTCCTAGTGTACCACCAGATACATGTATCGTAATTATTTCCCATATTTAAAAAAAAGAAAACCCCGAAAATTAATAAAAACTACAATTATTTTTTGGTTTTTCATTTTTTCAAACATATAGAAAATAAGTATAACACGCGTGTCTGGTGATATGCTAGGAGGGTTAAAAAACTAAGGCTGTAACACCTTGTATTTGGTGAGGAGGCTTAAGCATGTGGGACATAGGGGTCAAAAGGATCTCGGCCTGCATGCGTATGGATATGAATGTAAGGATCCCTATAAACGGGCTCTCTTGGCATGTGTGATTATGGTATAGTAGAAGGGTGAAAGATCCTAGCTAACACGGGCCTTCTGGATCCCTGGGTCGAGGCCCCTCCCGGACCGACTTGCAGTTTTGTAATTGGGACAGGAATGACCTGCGGCCCACATGGCGACTAAGAAACAGCCCTCCGTTTTTGTTATGGTGGTCTGCAAGCGGATATTTGCACATTGAGTGGCTCACTCAATGTGACCACCCTCCTAAGCCATGAGTGTAGAGCGATCGTGCTCATGGCACTTTGGCACCTAAGGGTTACGAAGGTGTCTTAACGTTGACCTGAGCAAGTTTGACAACGTTTGGATGAGACACACTCTCGGATCATGTGCTTTCTCAAGCAATTAAAACATAACCTACACTTACGAATTAGCTTTCATCGCTGATCAGGAGTCTTGGATCTAAAAGACTACGAAACAAAACAAAGTGCTTACCAGGGCATAGCGGACAAGCACACTCTTTTAGTGCAGCAACATGAGCTTGTATGTAAAAACCCTTCTTACCAGATTTGACACCTGTAATTATAAATTTATTTTTGGTAAACGAATGCTTGAACTGAGAACCTCCCCTAAAGACAAGTAACTCAAGCGCGTTCACTCGTGAAACTAAAAATGTGCTTAAAGTCTCAAACGAATGATTAGTGGGAAGTGATCTCGTTTTTTTCTTCTGAAGCCTTGCGGGAGGAGCGGTGTAAATGGTTCACTGCCATGTAACCAGAATATCATCCTAATATTTCGTTGGTATTTTCATGGAAGGAAGCCCACCAATCACTTCACAATTGTGATTTAAAAGAGTACGAAGTCCTGAAACATGCTCCTTGGTGACAGTTTCTATCCCGAAATGTTTCCATGAATACGCGTTGATGATGGCCCTTTCACTATCGTAGCGATCCATGAGTGTTGTCCATGCTCGCTCAAGGTTATCACCAGTGATACTTATATTGACTAACAGCCGAGCAGGCTCATCTGTCAAACTTGACTTCAAGTAATGCAGCTTCTGGACTGACGGCAGAGTATCATCATCCTTTACCATGGAATAAAACATATCACAGAAGGCAGGCCACGGAGTGAAATCACCGGAGAACTTTGGTAATTCCATTATGAAAACATCTTGTCAACTTGAGTTAAAGAAGCATCATTGATAGCGGAGGGTGTACCTTTGGAAGAGGAAGAAGCACCAAGTGCGTCCAAATCGTCCTGTATATACACCTCCGCAGCAACATATTTTTTTTCCCCAAGTGTACTTTGAGGACGCTCTTTGAAAAGTTCGTTCTACTGGACTTTTGTAAATTGGAGACTGCACAAAAAAGTGTTACGATGATTGCTGCAACATATCATCTGTTCTAAAGTCTTCAAACGTTAAAGAAGAATCGAAATAAAAACGATTTTTTTTTAAGTTACACAAAAAATAGTTAGCATTCGAATAAAATCGAAAAACGTCGAGAAGTAAGAAAGGCAAAGAAAAACACAATCCTATCCGTATGACAGCGAAACACTACATACAAGATAGATGGATAAACGCTTATTTTTTATCCTGCTGGCCTTGAAAATTTGACTTGCTTACGCTTCCATTGTTCACAGAATTTTCTTAAAACTAACCCTTAAAAACTAACATCCATCCATACCTTATCTCTAAGACCGCACGCTCTTATCGCCTTGCCTTCCTCGCTTCGCTTCACCTCGCTCGCATGTTCCTACTTTCTTGCATTGCCTCGCATTGGCAAACTCTGCTGCAGCGGCTGATACCTGATACTTTTCTACTATTTATAATATTTACAGATTACTTATATTTATTCCCTCTCCTATTTACAAGCGTCCCTTCTCCATTCCTCTTCGTCCTTTCTTATCTTCTTATCCATCTTACCCAACACTACCTTCACCCATGCTACTGCCCTTCTGTCCCCCCTTTCATGCATCAATACCTTCATGCTTATCCCACTTCTTCCCACCTCTACGTACTCCCCCAAACAGTGCTCCACTCTTGCATCCCCCTCCCACACAGTTCACACATCCTCTTCTGCAAAGAAAGCCAGAACCTATTAAAACCCTCCATGCACCCACATCTCATCCTCGCTATAAGCTCCTGACTTCCTTTCTCTTCTATCTCACACAATTATTGCGTTCTAGCCCTTGGCATAATACACATATAGTTCCCTTTAAACCTTGACTCTCTTATCCTCTCTTCTCCTGCTGTCTTCTCTCTTACCATGCCAGTTTTCTAAACCAACTTATATATCTTCTGTTTTATTTCAAAATTTCCTTGCCTTAGGTGGCTTGACATCTAAGTTAGATTTTTGTATTCCTCAGGTTGATCTGAAAGTAAACTACTTAGAAATATTTAGAATGGTCTAGGTTCAAGAAACAACACACATTTCGGGAAAAAGCCTGCGACGGCATAAAAAACCCATCTATTTGAATAACGAAAAAAAACTTATTGAGATCACATCATGGGAATCGCGACAAGAAGATATTTTAATCACACTGTTAAACATCTAAAGCCCGAGAAACCCGGCGTTGGCGTCGCGCACGTGGTCGTTTAGATTTGATTTGATTTGACTCGCTAGGGAGTCTCCGATCGCACTGAGTCGATCGAAATCCCGCTTTTACAGATGGAAAGGGGATCAATGATTTTGTTGGTTCGCGGACGGAACCTCCAATCGCGCTGAGTCGATTGGATTCCAGTTTTCACTCGTGGAAATCGGAACATGAACGCACGAACGGCGAAAAATGACGAACGGACGCGTGAGAGCTCTCTACGGACCGATCGATGAAAGCCAAGTGACCACTGCACCGAGGCAAACGCCGTTCTCGCGCATACACACATCCTTCCACTCGTACTCTCGTCCGCTCCCATCTACATTCCGGTCAAGCTCACGTGAATTCGACGCGTTCAAACTTGCATGAAAATACTCGCTTGATCCTAACCTTTTGTTACGACGTAACATCTTCCTTCCTTCTTCGTGCATCCTTCTCACTACATCTATCTGCAGTCCACTCGTTCTAAAATACCTTCCCCAGTCAGCCTTTGTCTTCCCACCTCATCTTCCATTCTCCTTCTCCCACCAACACCCCCTAACCAGCCTACTTTTCCCCTCTTCCAAAAATTTCTTTTCATATTTACACGCCTGATTTCCCGCTAGAATCCCTACACTCATTCTCCCCGTCTCCCCCCTGACAATATAATTAAACTTGTTCTTTGCCAATCCTCTCCGTTGCGCACTCGAGGCCGAATACAACATCACTGCAAAGGAGAAAGAAAAAGAGGAGAGGTATCAAGAACTTAAAAGAGATCTGCAACGACTGTACCCAAAATATTCGGTACGAGTAATGGTCCTTGTGATAGGTGCTCTCGGAGATGCTAAATTATCTCTGGTTCGTAACCTTAAAGCCATACCCGCTTGCCAAAAATATGCCAAGGCACTTGCGAGATGGATGCAGAAAGCTGTCATCCTTGGGTCAATTCGTGTCCTCAAGACACACGAGGGTTTCGCCGGCCTGTCGTTGTGATTTCGTCGTGCCCTGTGACCACCCATCTCACGGATGTGAGACGTGGCCATAGGTGTATTTTACCGCGGTTCTACTGGGGGCTATTGACATTTTTTTTAGATGGCAGTTGCTCTTAGTGGTACCCTGCGGTGGTTGCTTAACTTTTTTTTAAATTATATATATATATATATATATATATACTATACTATAAGAATTTGACGTAGTATACTACGTAGGTATTTATTAGTATCCTACGTATAATGCCTTCAATATCATAAAACTCCAAAAGACGACTGTATCTCCGTTTCGATGAGAACGTGCTAGACTTTTATGCGTTAGGCCACATTCTCAATTCTGTAAGTTCTATATGTTACAATGATGAGTAATTTGATACGTTAGGAAAATCTAATCAATGTCATTTTTCCTGTTTCTAAAAATAGGACGAGTACAACAGTTTGCATGGTGGAAAATTAAGCGTACAAAATTTGAGACTTTACTTGGAAAGTACTCGAGGAAAAAGTATTACCGAAAAGCTGTTCGCTAATATTGCCTGGTGTATTATCCACTCCTTGAAGGCAGTGGCATCTGTAATGGCTAATGACAGGCACTGTTTTGAATGCTATGGCTATGATATCATCATCGACAATAAATTGAAGCCTTGGCTAATTGAGGTAATATTCAACAGCATTAACTGAATGGCTGCACAGATAAAGTGCCGAATTGCTTTTATTTTAAAGAAATTATCAAATACATGCGAGAGTTTATGGAGTGCATTCGATTTACACATAGTGAAAACGTTAAAAGAATTATTTTTTGTCGAGGAATGCTCTGCAATATTCATCTAAGGGTGTCTGTCCTCTTTCACATTTTCTACAAGTGGGACATCATTTTTGAAATGATACCACCTAAAAATCGAAAGTACTCTGACAATATTCGAATTTACACATATTGTATTCCTATCAATCCTGAAGACATGGTTAAAATTTCAAGGCCTCAGAGCAACGGATTGCTCAATAACATGGACCCAATTGTACAGCTTTTCACTTAGCGGGCCGCGGTTCAAGAGCGAATAATTCAGCTTGAGCTTGCATGATTTAAAAAAACTACGTTTCTCATAAAGCACTTTTATAAAGCACTTTCTGACTGAATCATTCAATTTTTCAAATCAAAATTTAACCTCGATTTCTCGAAATACAACATTACGTTTGATTCTGGAAAAATTCTGACATCAATTTTTTCCAAATACTCTTTCAAAAAGAGTAATTCTTCCCATTCAAAAACATATATTGACCTAACTGATGGAACTTTCCGTTCGCCAGAAATAAGTAATAAAAAATGACGCGAGGTACGAAAAAAGATGAAGAGACAAAATCTGTTGAACCAAAAAAGATCTACAAACTTGTTATAAAATTTTGTTATAAAAATATATTTAAAAAAATATATCTTTTTGGACAAACGATACACGCTACAATAACATTTTATGTAACACAATTTTCCGCCTAAATTACGTTGACAAATTTTCTTAGAACCACTTGACGCTAGGATACATATTTTTGGTTAAAATCGTGAAAAATAACATTAAACATAAACAAATTAAATTTATGGAACGACGACACAAGTTGTAATAAAATGCATAATAACAAAATTGTGTTTTTTTTATAGAATGCGCACTTTTTTCAGTTATAAAAACAAGACAATAAAAATACGTCTGTTTTAAATATCAATGCATATTTTGAATTGTAATAATATACATTTATTGAAATGATATACAATTTTTACGGTAGCTGAGGATAAAATTAAATGCAAAATCAGGAACAAATATTAGAGTAATCATGATAAATACAATTTGTACTTTATTTGGCAATATCTAAATAAACAATCAGAGGCCGACGTACAGAAATAAATGTAATATACACTTTATATAATAATGTTGAACATATAATGTAGAAAATTTTGCATTTTGGACAAAATCGAGTGTGAAGCACGAGGTACGTGATGAGGATGTATTCGGTAAAGCCGAAGGAGCTTTCACAAAAGAGTATTCTCAATCCACAAATTACAGTTATCGATGATTTGATGTTTAATTTTAAAAGTTAGGTGGACAAATGTTGGGGAAATACAAAGACCGAACGCGTAGCGCGAGGTAAATACATTATCGAGTGCGAAGCGCGAGATCCAACAACCGCACTCCCTACACTGTTAGAAATTTCCTGAAATTTCAGTCAGTTTTCAATGACTTATGTCACTGAAATTTCATAGATTTGACTTTGAAAATTAATTTGAGGCCAAGTTCATTAATTTTCAGTAACACGAAACTTAATTTTGAAACAAAAGTTATTGAAATTTCATGAAGTTGACTCTGAAACCTGTTTCAATTGCTTGTACATGAAATATTATTGGTGGCTGAATAAATTTCACTGTGGTTTACGTAAATTTTATAAGCATGCATTGAAAACGAAGTAAGTATAGGGACTCACCGCTAGGCGGCTACCGCTTGCTGGCGCAAGTCTTCTCGCAATCAAAGCGAGGGCTTGCGCCTTCAAATACGGTGTCGAGTCCCTTCCTGCCCAGAGCGTCTGTGGCAGGGTCCGTCCACATTGCCATACTGATGAGTACAGCGGCGGACCCGGGACGAAACGCACTCATTCCTTTTTATGGGCTGTGCGGGCAACTATATACGTCTCATCGAGGCGTGGTTGCCCTGCACCTCTGCCTATTTTATATATAACGCTAGTCGTTATATAACGTTTTTTATTACATTTAATAAACTTAAATGAAAATATGAACAAAATTTAAAAATAATTCATGAAACTAAATTTAGAAGTTTTGTACGTGATATATATTGAATATCCATTGGATATCCATGAACATTTACAAAAAATTCAATGCACTATCTCTTAAAATAGTTTCAAAACTTACATTGAAATTTCAATAAGTCTATTTAAATTTCAGTGTTGCATGAAATTTCAATGAGTTTTTCACTAACCGTAGTGTAGAAAGCTTCACTAACATTTTCATGAAATTTCATGAACTTACTTCTAACAGTGTAGGCGCGCTCAAACTCGCGACCGAAGCCAGCCGCACGTCAAGCGCCCGATGAGAATGTGCCCACGAGGCGGGCAGATTTTTGTTGTTGTTGCAGTAGATTGTTTTCACGATCAAAATTTAATGAAGATACCGGCCTATTTCATGCTCGTCTTTTCAGATGCATTAATAAATACATCACGTGAAAGTTTAGAATATCAAAAAATGTGAAAAATCCAAATGAGTAAGAAAATCCTACTTTATAAGCATTTTCAAGACTTTTGAACTTTTGGTCCGCAATTTTTCATCAGCTATTCTAAATGTTCAAAATCTGACTCAAGAATCATGATCAGTGACCGAAAAAAATCCGGGGAACTGATTCTTACAAGCATTTACACATTCTTTAAGCTTTTCGTCCGCCATATTGTATCAGCCATTTTGAATTTTGAAAATGTGACTGCAGATTCGCAATCATTGTTGCATAAAATCTTGTGGTACTAATTTTTACAAATATTTATTAATTCGTAAGTTTTCCGTCCACCACGTTAGATTGGTCACTTTGAATTTTGAAAATCTGTCTCAAGTGATATACAAATTTCCCGTGTACAAACTTTCATAAGCATAATTAATTTTTACCAACATTCATGAAAATTTTTATCATCTGAGCGGCTATATTGGAGCGGCCATTTTGAATTATCAATATATGGGGACGAGGACTGACACTTGCGGCCGCTAAGGTCGCTAGTGCGCCTGGCGATACACAAGACGACGGTTCCAACGGTGGTAACGTCTGCTATTCGTATTATATCAGTCCTTCATAACGCAGCTTTGAGGTGATTGCTTCAAGCACTATTTTCGAAATACCAGGTCTGCATGTGGCATTTGGGTGTACAAATAAAGGAGCAAATCGATTTCCAAATATCGAAAAACTGAGGAAACCGTAGATAATGCCTTGTTCTTGTGTACAAGGTACATCAACACTCACGGTGCTGCCCTCTCAGCTGAGCTTGACAAGTCGCCGTCCCCATAACTTCAGATTCGCAATAAGCAAAACTACCCAACTGTCGTCGCTTATATTTTGAATTTTAAAATTGCGGTAGTACATAGATTCGTATTCAGCGATACCTATGCCTTTCGCCTACCAAGTTTCATTATTTTTTTGATAATTGGACGCGGTTACAGATTTTGACGCCGTTATTGTCAAAACGCTTCACTGTGCGCCTTTCAGATAATTCGTCTTTGTTGAGTCAAACAGTCTTGTCAAACAGACCGCTCCACAAGGAGCAACACGCCTATAGGGCTGGTCACTCGACGGAGACAGCCCTAATCGGAGCAGTGAACCTAATTGAAGGCCAACTGAAGGAGAAAGGCCTTGCGATTGGAACCTTTATGGACATCGAAGGGGCCTTCAATAATACCTCTGGAGAGGTGATCAGGGCGGCCATGATTACACATGGTGTGCCTACTGCAGTCGTGGAATGGACGTGCCACATGTTGGCTAACAGGAATCTAACCACGACTAAGGGTGATGTCACTCTAAGTGGAACCATTGACTCGGGATGTCCGCAGGGGGGAGTTTTATCGCCCTTGCTGTGGTGTCTGGTAGTGGATGAATTGCTTCATCAACTCTCGAGTCAGGGCCTTCACGTCATAGGCTATGCGGACGATATATTGGTTATCGTGCGCGGTCAGCATCTGGATGTGCTCTTCGGAGTAATGCAGCAAGCACTGATGATAGTAGACTCATGGTGCAAGAAAACTGGATTATCGGTTAATCCGAGTAAGACAGATGCGGTTGTTTTCACCAGACGGTACAAGTGGGGAACTACGAGTACTTTGAAACTTGGAGGACAACAACTGGAAATCAAGGAAGAAGCTAAATATCTAGGAGTAATTCTGGATAAGAAGCTGTCATGGAATGAGCACCTGGAAAACAAGTGCAAGAAGCTAGTAGCGACCCTATGGCTCTGTAGGAGAGCCATGGGGAAAAGCTGGGGCTTGAAACCGGAGACACTTATGTGGATTTATACAGCGATCTTGCGACCCAGGTTAACCTATGCGGCGGTAGTCTGGTGGAGCAGGGTCGAGCTGTCCACGGTGAAGTCTCGATTGGAAAGGATCAGGGGACTGATTTTGAGAGGCGTCACTGGAGCCTCGAAGTCGACACCCACGGTGGCACTGGGGGCACTAATAGGCTTAGAGCCCCTCCATCTTACCATTAAGGCCGTGGCTGCGAAGGCGGCCTGGAGGCTAAATTTGGGGAATGACAGGAGGATCTCGACATCAGTGAAGATCCCAGTCGACATCGCGAGAAGGCCGACCCTGAACATGCCCAGGGACAAGATGGTCACTCGCCACCTCTTCGACAAGAAGTATCGAGTTAGCCTATCCACGAAGGAGGAATGGGTTAACGGCGACGCTTACCTGCCCTGTGATGGAGACAACTGGTTTACAGATGGCTCCAGGAACGAGGAGAATGCAGGAGCCGGCGTATATCGTAGAAGGAATGGAATGGGCTTCACAATTGAGATGGGGTCCTACGCCACAGTTCTACAATCTGAGATTATGGCCATACTCCAGTGTGCCTACAAGGCAAGGGAGTACGGCGATAAAAGGAACATCCGTATCTGCTCAGACAGCAGGGCTGCTATATTGGCCTTGAATGGAACAACGACTACGTCGCTATTAGTATGGGAATGCTTTGAAGCACTAAATACGTTAGCGACCGAAAACCGAGTCACCCTGCTTTGGATCCCTGGACACAGCGGCATCAAGGGCAATGAGATATCGGATAGGCTAGCCAAGCTAGCAGCAGGAAGAAATTTTACTGGACCCGAGCCAGTGGTAGGTATTTCCAGCAGGTTAGTCACTGAAGTAATTAACAGTTGGCTGACTGAGGAACATCAGAGTGAGTGGGATTTGGTTCCTGGTTGCAGACAGGCCAAAACACTCTTGGGCTTAAAGCTTAACTCCAACCGAGCTAGGGAAATACTCAAGCTCGGGAGGAATGAAATCAAAGTCCTAACAGAACTATTCGTAGGACATGGGAAGTTAGGATATCACAGACATAAGATAGGGCTTGCAGAAAGTCCCCTCTGTCGTCTGTGCGGAAAGGATAGTGAGACATCCACTCACATCCTTTGCTACTGCCCTGCGGTTGCGGGGAAACGTCTAACACTCACAGGTAATTATTTTATCAGTGAGTTGCAGATATCAACCAATAGCGTGGCTGCGGTCCTCTCCCTATGGAGAGGGCTATGGGGTCATGCTTAGGCTCACAAGGGGACGCAACGGGATTACCCAAGCGTCAGGGGCTGCTAAGGCCCTAACCCAATCTAATAATAATTGAGTCAGGAACCGTATGGTACTTTTTGGTTTAATTCGACCTCTCTTCACAATAGGTATGATTAAAAATGTATACAGTTTGACCGGAACTATTATGATTTAGTACCTATATCCCCACATCTTGATGTCTTCCAACCTCTTTTTTTACTGCAATAAAAATGAAAAATTCCGCATCTAACAAAAAAAAATAAAATACTGAGATTCTCGCAACTCTTAATATATACTTTTGAATTATGTTAAATACTTTAAAGTTTTTTCTGTATTTAATTCTTCCTTTTTCCATATTTCGGTACCTTTTTCTTCCATTCTGCTTTCTTTGAGTTTTCTGCAGAAGAAGCTGAAAAGCCTTATTCAAATTTCTGCTAAAACATATTGCATACATTTTTACTTTCAACTCTGTTGAACCTTAAACAGTTAATAATCTATTATTTAACTTTTAAATTCTATTTTTGAAATTAATCAATTGTAAAATTATCAAAATCCTTTTTCGAAGCATGGTCATCGGTAGTTCATTGCAGGTGAGAAAAAAACTACCAGGTCATACTTACGAAAATTATGACGATTCGTCTCCTAGGAGAATTTTTTCCCCTCATATCTTTATTGCGAACTCAAATCCTTAAAATAAGGACAGATTTGCGGTTTTCGCGAGGTTTTCCATCCGATGCACTAGTTTTATTATTGCTAAACATTGCGATTATATTATTACCAAAAATACGATTAAGCGGTCGAGTGATTTCTTTTAAGAAAATTCTTCAAGATTTTTTTGTAAAGAAACTACCGAGAGTCGGTAACTCACTCATTTTTGATACCGATAAAATCTATTTATTTACGCGGGATTTTCATACAATTCAAATTTGAATATATTTTTAAGTGAAACTTCTGTTGAGATGTTAGTGAATTGTCGTCGGGATGGGAATCAATTGAAAAAAAACGTACGACCGCACGTCCGCCAAATGGGGCATAACTGCATACGTTCCCGGCTCCGCCTGGATACTTAGTTTCCAGCTTGTTTTGACAAAAAACTAGCCCCAAGTTCTAGACTTGGCTATACTTGGTCCAAACAATTCTGACTCACATGCAACTTACCAGCCTATTCCATGGCATCAAAAGTTATCCATTTCTTTAGGCTGTCCACTGCTATCACAGACCTGTGACCTTGTGACTTTGTCAGGTCCCTCAAATCCTGCCCCTCGCAACGGTCGTTTGGTAGAACAGCTGTAATCCGGAATGGGCCTTTTGCTTTTGCAACTAACTTTTTGCTTTCTCCTGTCGCTATTAGACTTGATTTTACCATCACGATATGGCCTATCTCGTATTTAGGCACCTCCACTCGTCGTGCGTCAAATCTCCTCTTTTGCTCAGCTTGCTCTGCATCCGTATTTTTCTTTGCTTCCTCTCTTAGTGCTTTCAGATCTAATATGTCAAGAGTCGTCTGAATATCTGCTGACAGAACTCCGTCTGCTACATCCCTCGGCATGAATCCAAAAAGAAGCTGAGCTGGGCTCCTTTTAGTGGTCCTGTTTGTACGTATGTATACCATTAAGCCATTTCCCTTTATTCGGGGTAGGCGTGACACTACCCGATTCGGGTAGTGTTTCTAGGTGGATAGTTTCTTGTAGTAAATAACTACAAGTGTGGGCTCACCACACCCACGACATGTCAACAGCACGCAGTTAGTAGTATTCCCGGACGGTCACCCATCCAAGTACGAACTGCGCCCAACACTGCTTAACTTCAGTGATCTAACGAGAACTGGTTTTTTCAGCGTGGTATGGCCGTTGGCAATTTATTGCACTTTGCACTTGTTTGAGCGGCTTGTTCATTTTTCCTAACTCTACTTCTAAAGCCGATAAGGAATGTACGGCCCTCCCGGCTGGTCAAGCGAACTTATCCTTCTCCACTTTCTTTAACCTCTTATAACACTTTCCTTGCACATGTCCAGCTTTGCCACAGAATGTGCATTGAGCCCTGATTGTATCCCCTTCTCGACCCTTGGACATCTCTTGCAATTTCGTAATACTCTCTTTCACTGTCACTCCCGAAACTTGTTCTTTATTACTTTGACAAAATCGTTTGATGTGCCCTCTTCGTCCGCATTTAAAACATTCATCGCTTTTGTGATGGGTTTTTCCTTTTTCTGCCTGTTCCGACTGATATAGACGCTTAACACCCCTTATATTTTTTCCGTCTTTATTATCTTTATTCTTACTTAAATTTGAAAAAATTCTTAACCGATTATTTAGTTTCGCTACCGTTTCACATCGAGCTATTAAAACCATCGTTCTTATAGATTCATCCTGAATTCCGTGTGCAATTAAACCCACCATTTTCTCTTTAGACAATTCTAGCTTTAGTTTATTTATTTTACCTAATTTTGGAAAACAATGTGTTTGCAAATTTTGGTCGGGAGTACTTTTAAATAGAAGCGCGTCTTCCATAAATTTCCCAAAACTTTCTTCTCCCGGAAATTGTTTAATTAGTGACAAGTAAAAGATCTTCCATGTTAACAAGGTATTTTGTAAACCATCGTACCATAGCTTTGCATTTCCCTTCAGTTTAGGTACTCCTAAATACAATCTAGTATTGTCATCCCAATCATACATCTCTGCAAATAACTCTACCTTACGTACCCATTCTCTTGCCGAAATTTGCTTTTCTTCTGGATCAACTTCCGCTAATATCTTCTCGTTAAAAAAATGAAAACGCATCGAAACCTGTTTTCAAAAAGCCTGACAAAACATCAGTCAATCTGGCCAAATCAGACTCACGGCTTTCCGACATTCTTGGAGATGGACTTGGCGTATGCGTTTCCCGTCTATCGTTAGTCTGCTGTCCTCCTGTCGTCTTTCCCATTGTCTTGATCCCTCTCGGTCCTCGCCACGCTTTCCGCTTCGGCCTCGTGAGCTCCTTCGCCTTCTGCTGCGAGAGCGACTTCTTCTTTCTTCCCTTCGACCGCGTCGATCTTGAGGAGACATATTGTCTCTCTTGTATCACTCTTTTCAACCTCTACACTAAATCACTTTCTTATACACAGCCTTGATACCGCACGCAAGAATTTTTTTTTGTATCCTACTTGTGATCTGTGGTGGACCAGAATATCCACGAAATAAATAACACTCTGGTGCAGTTATAAAGTGAATTATTCATCAGTTTTTCATAAATAGACGCTTGAATAATCTCAACAACAAAATCATCGACCACTCGAATACCCGCTTCAAGCCCGACTTCCTGAGGCTTCCACCTCTCCCATCCGACCCCAAGTCGAGGGCTGCTTAATATTTTGGTTCGCTCTTACAAGGTCCCCCTTGTTATCGCTTGAATGTAATCGTCTCGCTACTTTCCTTTCTCCTTTCCTGCTCATACAATTCAAATTTGAATATATTTTGAAGTGAAACTTCTCTTGAGATGTTAGTGAATTGACGTCGGGATAGGAATGAATTAAATAAACGTACGACCGTACGCCCGCCAAATGGGATCTGGATCTCCCCCACCCCTCTCGATCCTTCTCTCTCTCTCTTTCTCTGTATGTTTTCATTATGATACAATATAATGTATTGTAATATAATATTATACAATGCTATATATCAGGTTATACAGGTTATATAACAGCCATACAATATTACCGTGTATCGTACAATATGATAAAATATCATACAATATCACGCAATATGATAAAATATGAAACCGCATGATACAGTGTGATACAATATCATACATGATGGAATATGATACAGTATCATACAATAAGATACAATACCATACAGCTTCATACAATATGATGTAATATAATTCAATACGATACCCTATGATGAAATAAAATACAGTATGATGCAATATCACACTGCATGATACAATATGGTGCAATATGATACAGTATAATACAATATTATGAAATATGATACAGTATGACACAAAATTATACAATGTGATACACTATCACACTATGTAATACAATATGATGCAACATGATACAGTATGATATGATATACGGTATTCTGAACCAAGTTATAATATGATATACTATGGTGATGCTATGTGGTACTATAAGGTACACTATGATACACTTCGATATGCAATTATACTCTATGATCAAATTTAGTACAGTATAATGTAATATAATATAGTCGGAAAGGAAGTTTTCTGTGCATTTGTTGACCTAGAAAAAGCATTTGACAAGGTAAGTAGAAGTAAACTTTGGGTAGTCCTTGAAGAGTACTGAGTCAATGGATGGCTTCTACAAGCGATAAAAATAATATACACAGGTAGTAAAGCAAGTGTAAGGGTTAATGGGAAACTGAGTGACTGGTTCGATACTATGCAAGGCATGAAACAAGGAAGCGTTATGTCCTCATGGATATTTATCATATTCATGTATAAGTGTCTAAGTGTCTAAGAATGGCCCTCTATGACGAAGAAGGTGTAGATCTCGAAACCGTGAAGGTACGTGAGTTAGCTTTCGCAGATGAAACTTTGTTATGGCAGAATCAATCGAGGACTTGCAAAGAATGTTTAATAAACTTTATACAAGCATGAGGAACTATCACTATGCGATCCCCTTCAAACTCACGATGATTCCTCACAAAGAATTTCAAAGCTAATTCATCAAAATTTCGCTTCTGCCGTGTGGCCTGACTGCCGAACGCTGATTTTTTATGATACATGGACTGAAAAGTGAAGTCAGAGGTGAATAATGAAAATGATCTATAATCTCGCATTGTATAATAATCAGCCCGTTCACCATACAAGCTCTGATGAAATTTTGGTTATTATTATTGTTAGTTCTGGGTTAAGACCGTAACAGCCCCTAATGCTTGGGTAATCCCTTTGCGTCCCCTTGTGAGCCTAAGCATGACCCTATAGCCCTCTCCATAGGGAGAGCACCGCAGCCACGCTGTTGGCTGATATCTCTGACTCACTGATGCAGTGGTTGCCTGTGAATGTTAGACGTTTCCCCGCTACCGGAGGCAGTGACAAAGGGTGTTAGTAGCTGTCATATTATCCTTCCCGCACAGACGACAGAGAGGACTTTCTGCAAGCCCTATCTCATGTCTGTGATATACTGCGTTCCCATGTCCTACAAAAAGTTCTGTTAGGACTTTGACTTCATTCCTTCAGAGCTTGAGTATTTCCCTAGCTCGGTCAGAGTTAAATTTTGAGCCCAAAAGTGTATTGGCCTGTCTGCAACCAGAGACCAAATCCCGCTCATTCTGATGTTCCTCAGTCAGCCAACTGTTAATTTCTTCAGTGACTGACCTGCTGGAAATACCGACAAATGGCTCAGGTTCAGTAAAGTTTCTTCCTGCTGCTAGTTTGGCTAGCCTGTCCGATATCTCATTGCCCTGGATATCACTGTATCCAGGGATCCATAGCAGAGTGACTCGGTTTTCCGTCGCTAACATATTTAGTGCCTCAAAGCATTCCCATACTAATAGCGACGTGGTCGATGTTCTATACAAGGCCAACATAGCAGCCCTGCTGGCTGAGCAGATACGAATGTTCCTTTTATTGTCATACTCTTTTGCCTTGTAGGCGCACTGGAGTATGGCTATAATATCATATGTTAGAACTGTGGCGTAGGACCCCATCTCGATTGTGAAGCCCATTCCATTCCTTCTACGATATACGCTGGCCCCTGCATTCTCCTCGTTCCTGGAGCCATCTGTAAACCATTTGTCTCCATCGCTGGGCAGATGTGCGTCGCCGTTAACTCATTCTCCCTTCGTGGATAGGCTAACTCGATACTTCTTGTCTCAGCCTATTATTGCCCCCAGTGCCAACGTGGGTGTCGACTTCGAGGCTCCAGTGACGCCTCTCAGAATCAGTCCTATGGCTCTCCTACAGAGCCATAGAGTTGCTACTAGCTTCTTGCACTTGTTTTCCAGGTGCACGTTCCATAACAGCTTCTTATCCAGAATGACTCCTAGATATTTAGCTCGCTTTTTGATATCCTGTCGTTGTCCTCCAAGTTTCAATGTACTCGTGGTTCCCCACTTGTACCTTCTGGTGAAAACAACCGCGTCTGTCTTACTCGGATTAACCGATAATCCAGTTTTCTTGCACCATGAATCCACTATCATGAGTGCTTAATGCATTACTCCGGAGAGCGCATCCAGATGCTGGCCACGCACGATAACCAGTATATCGTCCGTATAGCCTAAGACGTGGTAGCCCTTGATCGAGAGTGGATGACGCAGCTCATCCACTACTTGGCGCCATAGCAGGGGCTATAAAACTCCTCCCTGCGGACATCCTGAGTCAATGGTTTCACATAGAGTGGCATCACCCTCAGTCGCAGTTAGATTCCTGTTGGCCAACATGTGGCACGTCCATTCCATGACTGCAATAGGCACATCATGTCTAATCATGGTCGCCCTGATCACCTCTCCAGAGTTGTTATTGAAGGTTCCTTCAATATTCATAAAGGTTCAAATCGCGAGGCCTTTCGTCTCCAGTTAACCTTCGATTAGGTTCACTGCTCCACTTAGGGCCGTCTCCGTCAAGTGACCAGCCCTGTAGGCGTGCTGCTCCTTGTGGAGTGGCTTACTTGACAAGACTTTATCGTGGATATATCTATCCACAAGTCTTTCCACTGTTCTTTTTAGGAAAGATGTTAAGCTGATCAGCCGGAAATCTATGGTTGAGGTATAACCGATCCTACCTGCGTTCGGAATAAAGACTACTCTCGTAACCCCCCCCCCCCCCCCCTGCCGTCGGGACATATCCCAACGTCAGACTAGCCGTAGCAAGTCTCACTGGCGGCCCTCTGATGACCTCCCCAGCCCTCTATAAGAGGACTGGATGTATGCCATCTGGTGCAGGAGACTTGTAAGGACTGAAAGATTCCAGGGCCTAGCTGACCCCGGTGGGGGTGACAATTTTGTTGACCAGCCGCCGTTTTGGGCCCAGTTGGGCCGCAGATGACTTAGCTTGTCTCTGAGGTGCCGTCCCCTTTTCTCCGAACTCCGACTTCCGTCGAAGTTTTCGCTGCCATCTGCAGGGTATCCACGTTTCGAATTGACCGGGGAGTTGCCCATGTTGAGAATACCCAAATCAGTGGTGATTAGATATTCCAGTAGGTGGCCTTTGGAGCTTCTTACCCCTCGGCTTCCTTCATTATTCTTCCTTCATTATCATCGGCCTCCACCTTTGAGTTGATGTCCGCGCTGCCCCACAAAATATGGTGGGAATTGGCATCGCATCCCAGCAGAAAAGGAATACCCCTTACCTCGCAATATTCCACCAGTGCACGTAAATCCACTGGTGGGTTGGTATCGCTGTCATAAGGAAAATAAGCTGATCCAAAAACTAGCATCCCTATTCCTTTGAGATCAGTGACTATATCCATCAGGTTTCTCGAACATAGTTCAAACAGCGGGACAGCGTTAACTCCCTTCGTCAGTATGCAGGTCCTTGATTTGGCCGCCTTGGAGTCCCTGTAACAGGAAAAAACAGCCCCCCCCCCTAATCCCCTTATGGTATCTCGAACTAAACATGGTTCTTGGGTTAGCGATATACCTGTGTGCATCCCAGACATGACCCTGGACGGCAACCTTAAAATTCACCTGTCGGGATTGATAGAAGGGCCTGTTGTTGAGGGCCGCAAGAGCCCTCGTTTGGGACTCAGGAATCTGCACAACTAGGAGATGCCTAGTGCCTCCTGGTGTGTCCTTTTCCTCAGGCCTATCGTGCCTGACGATACACCAGGACGCTGTCTTGAGTTAGGGGTTGAATTTCTCCAACCGACGGAGTACCTCAGACGGGTCTTCCATTTTGCCCGGAAACCACGCCGTACCCCTCACCATCTTCTGGAGCATCTCAACCCCACCCACCTTAAGAGATGCGCCTTCCCACGTCTCTGTCTCGACCACTGCTTTGAGTAGCCAAGCTTTAGCCGCTAGGTCGGTTGCAACAAATACGAAGAACCCTCCCCTGCAGAAGGAGGACACGAATCTTGGCAATTAATCTACGGAGACTCTTTCAAGCGCCCTCCAGGTAGCCTCCCCAAAGATCTCGTACTGCTCCGTAGTGAGCAACGAGTCCGGGTATTTGGTGTCGGCCAACACCATCGTCAGGGGGCTGACCCTCTGAGCCCCTACCTCTCTTCTGGGCCTCATTGCTGCATGTCGGCCCTTCAGCTGCCGACGTTCCAACCTCCGCAGCTGCTCTGATAGTCTGCTGCGCTTGCCTCCTTTGTCTTCTTTTCAGGGAACCGTTGGTGCGTCTTCTCTTATTGTGGGACTTATTGGCCTCTCCCAATATCATAGCGCCGTTCACGGGGACTGTCAATCCTTCAGATCCCGGGGGAGCTGGGGGCACAGCCGTCTCTGAATTTGGCTTGCCGGAGAGACAGATGGGGAGGAAAGGGTTGTGTTAGACCCGTTAAGGTCCAACCCCTCTCTCCCTGCTTCCGACACCTCCATTCCTCCTCCTTTTCCAATTTCGGTATTTGTGTTTTGCGTGTTCATATTGATCCCACGAGAAGCTAGGGAAATGAAGGTCCGTCCCTGCAGAGCCCCACATGCAGGAGTAAGACTGCATTACTCGGGGAGGTCGTCCGGTGTCCCCGAGAGGCCGTTAAGACACCTTTGTAACCCGTAGGTGCCAAAGTGCCATGAGCACGGTCGCTCTACACCCACGGCTTAGGGGGGTGGTCACATTGAGTAAGACACTCAATGTTCGAATATCCGGTGGCAGACCGCCATAACAAACGGAGGGCTGTTTCTTGGTCACTATGCGGGCCGCAGGTCATTCCTGTCCCGATTACAAAACGGTAAATCGGTTCAGGAGGGGCCCCGACCCAGGGATCCAGACGGTCCATGTTAGCTAGGCTCTTTCATCCTTCTAACATAACATAATCACACATGCCAGGAGAGCCCGTTTATAGGGAACCTTTTCCTCACATCCAGGTAGTGAATCCAGGCTGTCAATCCATCGCTGTGAAGATCTTATTCAGTGTGTTCAAACAAATTATTGGCCTGTAATTTTCTGGGTTGGACCAGTAACCTTTTTTCGGTAGGAGTATAGTGCGTCCTAACACCATCCATTACGAAATGGGCGTTTCCCACTTTAAATATGACGTCAATATGCAAGCCAGATGTTAGTGTGTAGATGTGAAATAAAAGAATGTTGAACATCACCAGAAGTTCTTGATAACAGCTGTTCCTGCGGTGGAAAAGTTCTTTGTTTTGAGTTTCTCGCAAAACTCCTTGAAGTGGATGATATTATCAGTATCTTCATTCAACTCCAGTGCTTCTGACATCTTGTATACCTCTCTCCAAAAAGTCTCCAGCTCTTTGGGCTTGGGTGGTTTTTGACAAAAACAGGGAAATCGCTGTTCAATGTGTGATTCTAGATTCTTAGTCCTTGGAAAAATTTCTCTCCTTTTCCGTGAACGATCTACCAGATGTTACGTAGTCAATCACATACTGATCTCTGGACCCATTCTGTTTCACCCATTTATCCTTCCTGTTCAGTTGATGCAAGCGTCTTTTGGTGTTTTAATCCATGCCATCGTCGGTTTTAGTCTTCGATTTGAATCAGCCAAAGCTCTCGCGGCACAATAACCCAAGCAATTGATGGTCGAGGGGTCGGACTCCTGCAAGATATCCTCACGAAGCGAGGCATCCATTCTAGCTGGATCTTGGGGCTTAGGAGGAACCTGCATGTCAATGTTCCTCCTTGGCCTGGAATCATAATCATCTGTCAGAAGGTACCTACTTTCCTCGGTTGGTCTGAATGTCTCTTCCTCATCTTCGTCTGCAGCTTGTTCAAGCAGCGACTGGATCGTTTTGAACCGCATCTACAACTTTCGGGCGGTTTGGTGGTTTCATTGTTGTTCCCACAAGCGGCTAGGAAAAGGGTTCATTCGTCCCTGTGAAGCCCCGCATGCAAGGAGAAGGCCGCATACTCTAAGAGGTCGCCTGATGTCCCAGACTCACCGTTTAAATCACCTCACCCAGGTACCATTCAGCATTCGACACGGTTATTACGCCACCGCTTAGGGGTTATTACTTCGGAACCATCCCTGGACAATTGCCCGCGACTGCTTATGAATCATTTTAACCATATTGGAAATACCAGTTCTCGTTAGATCACTGAAGTTAAGCAGTGTTGGGCGCTGTTAGTAATTCGATGGGTAACCGTTCGGCAATACTACTAACTACGTGCTGTTGGCGTGTCGTGGGTGTGGTAAGCCCACACTTGTAGTTATTTACTACAAGAAACTATCCACCTAGAAACAATACCCGAATCGGGTAGTGTCACGCCTACCCCGAAAGGGAAATGGCTTAATTTGAGTATAACGCAGTGTATTGAATCGAGCACCGAGGTGGGGTTAGCGAGGGGAGAACAGCAGTGACTACACTTCGCAGGACTCCCGTTTACGTACGCACGATTGTTTATACTGCACACCTGATTGTTCCAGTTCAAATATTTAATAACTCAAAAACTGAAACTTCAACTGATTTTTGGGAAAGAAATTTTCGATTTATTTTTTTAATTTTCATACAGCCGCCTGAGCCCGGAAACGTGAGCCTGGGATACCCTGTATATATAGTTTTAAGAACCACCGCAGGATCCCACTGAGAGCAACTGCCATCTAAAAGATGACACCGGCTTCCAGCAGAACCACGGTAAATCACACTATGGCCACGCCGTGCATGCTCTTGTCGAGGAGCTGTTCGCGGAAGTTTTTCTCCTGTACTTTCTTGATCCGGGCCTCCAGGAGTAAGTACTCGAGGTGGATAAAGTTTGATGCATTTTACTCACCCCTGATATTGAAGTCAAAGCCGAGTGTTTCAGCAGTCTCCTCCGCTGCTTTGTACAGAAACGCCCTTTTGCCCACTTCTTCGAGTTTCCCGATCATTTTCAGAAGAGGGTCTTGTCCATTCGCGACTATATATGCTTTACCCAAAATAATCCTCGTGTGAAGATATTAAATATTCAGTATTCCGCGGCCACCTTGATGGCGTGAGATGTAAAGTCGCGAAAAACGAGACTTAAGGTGCATGCTTTCATTCATGTGCATAACCTTTCCGGACCCGATATCAAGATATCTAAGCTCGTCCTTCGTCCATGGAACCATTCTAAATGGATAGAATACTACTGGGATGGCAAGCATGTTCGTCGCGGATACTTTGTTCCTCGCCGACAGTTCGGAAGACCATATCCGTCGGAGGAGACGTTTATATCTGCATCGGAGAGTATCCTTTATAGATGTTACGTCCTGAATGCGGCTCTGTGTCACGCCCAGGTATGTATAGGTCTTTCCAGCGCCAAGGTGTCGTATAGCGCTTAGTCGACGAGCTCAGGGTCTTCGGGGATGCCATTAAGTTTTCCTTTCTTCAAACAAACCTTGGCCTATTTCTCTAACCCGAACTCCATTCCAATCTCTTGAGTGTGCTTTTTGACAATGTCTAGATCTTTATTTTTAGCATAGATCTCAAGATGATGCATGTAAAATACATGAGTTACCTCATGCTTTCGTTTCCCAGGTTTACCGCAGAGGTACCTTTCGGAATAGCACAGTGCGAGAGATAGTTTCAATGATGTGAGGCAAAAGAGGAGAGGGCTCGTGGTGTCACCCTGAAACACACCTCTCTAAAAGGTGACACTGTCAGTGATCACACGATGTATTCCGGATGTGATAGTAAATCTGGTTTTTCAAAGCGGCATTAACCTCTCTATGCACCTCACGATGTGTGGGTGAACCTTTAACTTTTCCAACATACAGACGATAAGTCTATGGGAGGTTGACTCGAAAGCTCTCCGCTAATCAATTCAGGTCATCGATGGGTAACGCTGATATGATGCTGCTTCTTTACAGACACATCTATCGATGAGTAGGTTCTCCAGACCTCCTACTACGTCTTCCTTTGAGCCGCGTTGTTTGTATATCTCTTAAAACACAGGTCCACTTGTCCGAACAATCCTATCATTTAGGATAGCTGAGAAGATCTTATACAGTATGTGTTCTAGTGTCTTTTTTAGTGGATGCTGGCCTTAGTAGATTTCTCTCCAGTATGCCTTGACCTCCTCCGGTGTGGGCGGGTGTACGGCAGTAACTGGAGGGTCTTGGAAGAGTCAAGATGGTTCAGACAAAAACTGTTCATTTTCTCTGAACCACCTCTCTCTTCGCTCTAGACTTCTCCTAGCATTAGATAGTACTCGTATTCTGTCAACAATATGCTGGCTGATGGTCAGTAGCTTTCACTTGTTGAGTGTGTGATGATGGATCCGCAGTTCGCACGCGAACTGTCGAACCTTGGCAGTGAAAGTCCTGCTAGATGTATATATGTTTAGATGAATATATACAACCGATGGCCTACGACAAAGCCACCGGACACGTTCTCGGGTTGCGGATAGAAACTATCTGTACCAAGGGTTTCTGCTGAATACCGTTACAATAATTGATAAGCAGTCCAGGGTTGGTTTTCAAGAAATAACTCTCAAGCGGAAGCGTAACAACCGTGCCTAAAGCCGAAAAGCATCTGGATGAGATCTTTCAAACGGAGACTCTGGGATACCGGGAGACCTCTCAGAGTTTGCCTCCTTTTCCTCGCATGTGGGACTCTACAAGGATAGACGAACCCTTTCCTCAGCTGCTCGTGGGAACAATAATGGCACCACCATACCACCAAAATGTTTTTAATGCAGTTCAAAAATATCAAACGCGCAAAGCACCCGACAATGTGTCGGCAAACAGTGCCGATCACTCTAGAGTTTGGGGTGCTGAAAATAATTTAAATGGAAAAACAACGAAGAATCGTAGAAACGCCCACTTTGCGTAGACCCAGAGCTTCAGAACGTTTCGCAACAGTCTTTGCGAAATTAGCTGCCTACCTCTCGAAAACTGAATATGTAAGCAGAGTGCTTGCACAAACGCTGTATGAACAAGCCGCAGACGAAGAGGAGGAAGCCACATTAAGACCAACCGTGGAGAGCAGGCACCTCTTGAGAGCTGATCGCGATTTCAGGACAAGAAGGAACATTAATATCCAGGTTCGTCCTATGCCCTAAACCTGGCTGAAATGGATACCTCCCTTCGTGAGGATATTTCTGAAGCGTCCGACCTCTGGACCATCTATTATTCAATTTATGGTGCTGCAAGAGATTTGCCTGATTCAAATCGAAGGCTAAAACTGACGATGGTTAAAAATATCAGAAGACCATACGTCTTCTGAATAAGAAGATTGGATGAGCAAGACAGAATACGTCTTGTGTTCAGTGTGTGATTGACTACATAACATCTGGTAGACCGTTCACGGAAAGGGATCGAAATTTTGTTAAGAATTGAGCATCTACAATCACACACTAAGAAAGTCAAAGCTGCTGACAATCAAAAAGCATATTGTGAGCAAAATGCGGGTCTTATCTAATGCAAAGAGGAGAATACAGAAGAGGGAGATATTGGTCAGAGAGAATCAACAGTTTCTCGCTGTTAAAATCCACCCAAGCCCAACGAGGCAGAGACTTTTTGGAGAGAAATATACAACCCAGCAAACACGTTATGTAACTGCACCGTGACACAGAGATAATAGTGTCATATCTGGTTATATAACTAATGTTATTGTTCAGTGACGTACTTGTTTCATAACTGGGAGCTAATAATGTTGAGTAACTTCCTTACCTCACGAAGATGTACTATTTCCATAAAAAAGTTGTAACAATTCTGTAGCAGCAAGATATACGCTTTATAGAAGAAGAATGTAACGGTTTTTTCATAACTTGGATACACGCATGAACTATATAAATTTTGTTGCAGTGTTACGTGAGTAAACTGTAACAACGTTACGATGCAGTTCTGTAAGTTGTTTACAATATACATTAGCAACGGCGATGTAACAGAGTGACATACCCGTTATCTAATAATCGGGTGACATTTATTCCGTAACTTGATAACTTGCTTGGACTATAATACTTTTGTTACAGAGTTAAATAAGTGAAATTGGACGGCGTTACTGTTTGGTTTCATTTGCTGTGCATAATGCACATTGGTAACAGCTATGTAACAATGTGACATGACTGTTATGTGACAAACATGTATCATTTGTACTTTAAGTTGTTCACACTCATGATTTATATGAATTCTGCTTTCTTTTTACGTAACAATTTCAAAATGGTCAGGAAAAATAGTCTCAGAAATGAATGATATATTATCGACAAGATTTATAGAATTATTATTGAATGTAAGTATATCTTCTTGGAATACTTTTAAAATGGTTATTAATAACCCTGATCCCCTACCCACCGGGTTGTGGACAACCCAGAGCGTAGGTTTCTGCGCCTGCGCACTCCTGCACTTGTTGCAGAGTGGGGAGAGGGCCAAATACCCTACCAGCCAGTCATCTTCAAAACGTCGGTGCACTTTCTACCCCTGGTAGAAGGACCAAAAAAGCTGTAACAACTGCTATATTTACAAAAAAGGCATTTTTGGAGAGCAAAAAAGAGCCATATGTCCCTCTTGTTTGTCAAAAGCATTACCAAACGGATCGCGAATGGAGTGCGAAGAAGATTGAAGTGGCGTTGGTATTTTACAGTGATTCTTGACTATATAAATTGAGATCATGACTATTTTCAGATATCCGTGGTTTGGGTGACAATGGTTAATCAATTTTTTTCTTTTATTTGACACTCCTTCCTACAGGTTCTTTTTGGAACCATTTTCAAAATCAACATTCATGATTTTATACTTGAAAGATTTAGTATCATTCGTTTCAAGCCCAAAATGGAGATTTTTGAACGGAAACGCCATTTTCAGGACGCTGGGTTGTACACAACCCATGGGTAGTGGATGTGTCATGCAGGTTAAGGGTGAGAGCCCAAGGATAATCTTCGAATCATCAAGTGAAGCACCCCACTCGGGCCCATTAGTATCCAAAGTCTTTCGTTTCAGGCTTCATTCACTCCATTGACACACTTCTTCATGCATTTATTATTAACTATTTGTTGCCACACTGTGACGTTGCAGTTTTGATACTGCAAATTCCATGCAAGTTGCTTGTTATTTTTCGAAACGTAAGCTACTCCTCTTCTTCTCGCGAAAGTCCTTCGAAAGGTACGAAGCCTGGCTGGGGGGTTTTACAGGATTACGACATTACTTACATCGTCGTTCTTTTTTCTATCACCAGTTTTCTGGCTCAATTGTTAATTTTAGATTAAAGCTCTATTTGATTTAAAGCGGAAAAGGTCAAACACTTTTGGGAAGATAACGGGATTCGTTTCATTTATTTATGTATTTCAGGTTTTTTTTTTATTATATGACAAATCGACGAGTCCCAGCAAAAAAGAAAGAATTGATACGGATTGGGGCGAATTAACATGTTTGTGATGCGCGTGAATCCCGTTTTCTGATTAGATCGAACGCATTGAGACGCGTTTAGATGAATTGAGACAGCGCGAATTCGTATGAATGCGTGGTCGAGGTCAATCAGAAAAAAAAATTTGTAAAAAGTGCATGCGTCGAGACTTGAAACAGCGATCCCTCGTGTATCAGTCCAGAGTACCCGCCACTGAGCTACGAGACAATTTACTAAACATTTACAATAAATCCTATGTGCCCTGCACATTGGTTTTCCTGTCACGGATTGAATTGTATAAATCAACACTTGCTGAAGTTCGCCGCGACGCATTGAAGCGAATTCAAGTGTGTATTTTACTCTCACGAATTCAGACGCATTGACCAATGTTGAAGCGTTTGCGTGCTAACGCATTGAAGTGTTTTCGCTGACTTTAGACTTTTGCACTGTATTCGTACGTATAGAAAGATTCAAAATTGAAATACCGTCTTCACGAATTTACATGCATTGACACATAGGTCCAATGCATCATTGTCGCAAAGCGGGATTTGCATGATGTCTTAGTCTTTTCAATTCAATTCGTATCAATACTTTCTTTTTTGCTGGGGTGACGTGGATGGAGGCTATAAGGAACACAGATCGGGAAGCACACTTGGAAGTCTGGATTCAACCTCCAGAAGTACGAAGATGTACGGACTGGTTATGTCGACCTGATCATGGGTAGTTGAGGGCACAATTTCTATTGTGCAACGTGGGTGAAGTGCGGATATGAGTCCTGCCTCCAAAACTCCGTGACTACTAACATTTAACATGGCATCAGCAGCGCAGTCCATTGGTCAGCGTAGCCGACCTCTTCCAGCACCCTATGGACGTGGAAAAGCGCGAACGGAAGTTCCTAAACAACAAACGGGAGCGCGCTAATTCTAAGGATCATACTCTCCAAAAGCGCGGACCGGTGCGGATTGCGTTGCGCAGTAGCGCTAAGTAGGTCTATGACGACATCCTTCCTGTCCGTCGTTCGACCTTGGAGGTAATTGTGTAATTTGTACGCCGTTATTGCACGTTTGTAGAGTCATTTTTGTGAAGGAAGCTTCTTCTTATTTGTCAAGGTAAGACGGCCACAAATTAACTCTATATGGAAAGTGCGGTTTTGCCGTTCCTTTCAATATAATCTACTCCACAGCATACTCAGGTGTTTCTTTGTGTTCGGGGGGTTATGTTTTTTCACCGCGTTTTAGTCAAAATTTTGTTTGTCACAATGAGGTATTAATGTAAAATTATCTTGTTTTGTGTGCAAATGCTTTGAATTGGTTCGCTTGTTGCGGTATTTTAAATTCAGATGGAAATCTTGTTCGGATTAAAAAATTTTGTTTTAAGCTAACTCGCTTCTTATACATTTTCATGGAAAATTGACGATTTCTATTCTTTGCGTGAAAATTAGTAGCGCTACTTTTCTCCGTCGCATCGCTATATGCGGTTTGATCTTTTACTCCAATAAAGTTCTGTTCTGTCGCATTTTCTTCTCTGAATATATACTCATTACTAGACGGTTGCGCCGCCGCGCCACGCCGCCAGCCAACTTGCTTCAAAACCACGAATTCAAAGAGAGTTGTCGTACCTGCTTTTTAAATTAGGCTTTCAATTTTTTTTATAAATAAACGAATATGAAGAAAAAAATGGCTATTTCTTCTATTTGACCTTCCCGGTGCTCGTCAATAACCGGGCAATTGTTGAAATCGCCTAAGTTTCTTAGAGCAACATTAGTTGACGATGTTCCAATATTATATGATGAACAAAAAAAGTTCTTGGAAATAAATTATTTGTTGAATGAATTTTTTTACGATTATCCATAATTTTACGTTTTTCAAAGTTCTATTACAAGAAAGGGCCTAGCCCGTTAAGCAGGTCAAAAATGCCCTTGGCTGGAATCATATTTTCAATTAGCACTTTTCTGGGACTTGGAATCATAACTTTTTTCCCACATTTTTGGACCCCCATCACCAACCCCATAGTCATGGTGGCTAAAAATGTGTTCTATGGTTTTTATGTTTTCGTGACACATCTGTGTAATGGAAAAATCTGAAAAAATCGTTTTGGTGTGAAATTCAAATTTTTGAGAGAAATTTTAATTTTCAGACCATTTTTTTGGTCAAAAATTTTTTGAGTTATGTTTCAAATTTTTCATAAATGAAAGGTCATCTCATGTGTTAACTTTCAGAATTTTTTCAGATTTTTAATCAATGTGGACGGTAGTTTTTTTCAATAAAAACTTTCACAGATTGCAGATACCCTTATTAAGAAGAAGTATTGGTAAGTATTGGATCCAGTACTTTTTCCCGAAAAAGTAATGGCTTCCAATACTTATTCGCAAAAAAATTTTAGGTCTGATACTTACCAATACTTCTTTTTCATAAGGGTATCATGGATTAATATGGAAATGCTGAATATTACTTATGATCAAATGCTCTATTTTTGATGTTTCTGAATGTTTTAATTAGTGTGTGAAATGGAAATCCTTCATAAAAGTTTTGAATTAATCATCCTCGCTATCCTTATTAATTACAGGCACCATTTTTCGTCGGAACAGTTTGCTCAATATTTCTGCTGGTCGAACGATTTTCGAAAAATATCGAGCATGTGATAGATAGTAAATCACAGCAGCAGCATGTGAGCAGCAACCGATCGTACCTTAGAGAACCCAGTCATCCATTTTTTGTAGCAGATAGATTAAAATCTGCTTCATTAACTGCTTACTGTATTATATTTAATATTGGGTGTTAACAATATGTGTGATTGTAAATTTTTCTCGATATGTTTTTGCATTAAGTGGAAATGGTTCTTCGCAGGGTATAAAGTTCTCATGCCAGCACTTGAAGGATAACGTAACCAGCTAAATACAGCTGAATCTAATGACTTTCGCTGAGTGACGAAAATTCGTTGGTTTATTGGAGCAATACATGGCATCATTGAAAGGAAATATCGATTCCTCCGTCATCAAATAAATAATGAGTTACTTCCGAAAATCGGCTATTATAGTAAAATTGCATTTTTTTCAAATAAAAATTCGGAGAACGTCTTAATTCCGATATGGGAAATTCCGTGTCCATTGTATCGCGTTTGAAATCAACTAATGGTTCCGAGAATATTTTGGCTCAAGAAAATCAAGTAAAACGATGGAGCAGGCTAAAGATTTCTTTCAAACATATACAGTCAAACCTGGATTTAGCGAACCTTGATACAGCGTTTCCGAGAGTTTTCGCTGCGCAGCGGGGATGCGTGAGAGGACCTGCGGGGAGGTGTGTGCTGTTCAGTCAGGCATGACAAAACAGAGAGAGAAACAGGAGAGAGACAAAGTAGTTCGGATTCCCTTGATTTAGGCCGACTGTCAGTCTCAAAATCGACGCTAAATCCAGGTTTGACTGTATGTTCATCGGATGTAGGAAATTTTTCGAAAATCACCGTCAACGATCTCGAAATATTGTTCACGGGTTCGTATCAACTCAGTCAAGCTGTATCGAATTTAGCTGAATTGATTGACAATGACAAAAAAATTAACATTTGCTGCGCTGAAGAAACCGCGAACATTTTGAAAGTAGAATTTCAGTCGCGCCATATGAATCATCGGCGTTCTAAGTGTTTTGTGGAATACACACCTGATTCCATTATTTTTGAAGGAATTTTACGATATTGTTGTGAGTGCGAAAATACTAATCGTACGATCGGTTGCTGCTCACATGCTGCTTCTGTGATTTACTATCTATCCCATGCTCGATATTTTTCGAAAATCGTTCGACCAGCAGAAATATTGAGCAAACTGTTCGTACAACATGAAATGATGCCTGTGATTAATGAGGATGGCGACGATGATTAATCCAAAACTTTTATGAAGGATTTCCATTTCACACACTAATTAAAACATTTAGAAACATTAAAAATACAGCATTTGCTCATAAGTAATATCCCTGTAAGAAGGAGAGCATTAAAAGGCATTGAAACGTTTTAATGCGCTCTTATTCAGTTTTTGAAATCACCGAGTAAATGCTATAAAATCCATAACAAGGGAATTAAATGGACTGAAAGGAAGCAAATAGTAAATCGCATAAAAAGGCATTTGGGATTCGTGTAAATTATTGTGAATACCAAACACTGCAATTTGAAAAATCCCAAATTATGAACAAAAATATGCATTTTTAAAATTTTTATTGATAAAACACTTAAGAAAAAGATTCAATGAGGAACAGTTTTTTTTTATTTTTCTACAGGTGGAACTATATTGGAATTGGAACTTTAAATATTTTATGTCGCAGAAGGCATTTAAATTGTTCGGTCAATAAACAGCGTTGAACGGCATTGGTTCCATTATATGCCTTCGATCGCTGAAGGCATTGCATGGCGTTAAACTGATACTGTCATTCAAGTGCATTTAATGGCATTAAATCAACGGCATCACAAAGAAGCTACTTTAATGCCATAATTTTTTTGCGTGATTCAAAATGATTCGAACGAAAAATGTCTAATGCTATGAAGCGCATTCGGACAAAAACGGAATTTGTTTGGATTTATAGGCATTAAAGTGTACGATTTTTTCAATGCCATATAATCTACTTCAATGCTCTCCTTTTTACAGGGATTCAGCATTTCATTATTAATCCATGATACCCTTATGAAAAAGAAGTATTGGTAAGTCTCAGACCTAAGACTTTTTTCGCGAATAACTATTGGAAAGCCAATACTTTTTCGAGAAAAAAGTACTGGATCCAATACTTACCAATACTTCTTCTTAATAAGGGTATCTGCCATCTGTGAAAGTTTTTATTAAAAAAAGACTACCGTCCACATTGATTGAAAATCTGAAAAATTCTGAAATTTAGCACATGAGATGACCTTTAATTTATAAAAAATTTCGAACAGTACTCAAAAAATTTTTGACCACCAAATTTTTTTGAAAATTTGAATTTCTCAAAAATTTGAATTTCGCGTCAAAACACTGGAATACATTTTTTTCGGGTGTATTCTAATCATTGGTTTTTTACGAATTTTTTCAGATTTTTTCATTGCACAGATGTGTCACGAAAAAACAAAAACCATAAAACACATTTTTAGCCACCATGACTATGGGGGTGGTGATGGGGGTTCAAAAATGTGGGGAAAAAGTTATGATTCCAAGTCTCAGAAAAGGGCTCATTGAAAATCTGATTCTAGCCAAGGGCATTTTTGACCTGCTTAACGGGCTAGGCCCTTCGGATAAAAACAATATAATGATGAAGACATTTCTTCCTCAAATTATTATTGTTAATATTATAGACAAATTCGATATAAAAGTGCATTAATCAGGCATTTTTCGACAGAAAAATTAGTTTTTTTATGTAAATTCTAAAAATTAGGAACATTATAATAATTTCAGCAAAATTCATAATTTTTTGATCAATTTCATGATTTTTTTAAACAAATTTAATTGAAAAATGCATTATGTGGCATCTGTCGACGGCCAAATTGTAAGAAACTCAAACTGAAAGGACTGAGATTGAAAAAAAAAACTTTTCCGTTGACAAATACCAAAATAATGCATATGTTTATTATATTTGTTTAAAACATCATAGAATTCATCAAATAAGTATGAGTGTTAATGGAATTATCATTAGGTTCAAAATAAAGAACAAACTATTAAAAAAAAACCCATTTTTTTATTGACAGATGCCCGAGTGATGCATTTGTTTGTTAAATTTGTTTTAAAAAATCATAAAATTTACTAACTCATCATGAATCTTGCTGAATTTATTTTGAATATCCCAATTAAAAAATCAAACATAGAAAAATAATTTTGCCGTCGACAGATGCGCCCATAATGCATTTGCTTTTAATGAATTTGTTTTAAAAATCATGAAATTGATCAAAAAATTATGAATTTTGCTGAAATTATCATAATGTTCTCAATTTAAAAATTTGACATTGAAGAAAACGAATTTTGCTGTCGACAAATGCCTGATTAATGCATTTGTTTAATAAATTTGTTTTAAATAATTCTGAAATTTATCAGCTAATCATGAATGCTGCTAAATTTATTATGAAGATCCCAATTAAAAAGTATGTCATGAAAAAAAATTCCCGTCGACATGTGCCCCAATGATGCATTTGTTTTTAATAAATTTGTTTGAAGAAAATCATGAAATTAATTAATAATAATTATTATCATAAAGTTCCTAACTAAAAAAGTTGAAACCAAAGAAAACCAATCTTTCTGTCAATAAATGCCTGATTATTCCATTTGTTCATTGAATTTGTTTGAAAAAATCATAAAATGTATAAACTAATCATGAGTGTTGCTGAAATTGTCATGAAGTTTTCAACTGAAAGGACTGACATTGAAAAAAACGAATTTTTCTACCGACAAATGCCCGAATAATGCATTTGTTTATTATATTTCTTTAAATAAATCACAAGATCGGCTGAACCCGGTTCTTCATCATAACCACGGTCAAGGTCAAGTGTCTGATGAGATGAGGATGTTTTAAGTTAATTTAATACGAAGTATCAAATCTTCTGCGATGATGTTGTAGGTACAAAATTAGAAACATGGTGTACTTTGAAGTTGGTATTTTACCGCTGTTATCCATACACAGCGCCCGTGAGCATTTGAGGTGACAAAAGTCGCCTCTGGATGCTTTCTTAAAGCTACCATCTGCCTCTCCACAGGTTTTTAATCGCTTGATTCCTGATGGTCTAGAAAATTCCTTACAATGTGACAGGTGTTTAATAAAACCGCCTTCTGAACTATTGCCAGTGCCCTGCATGTTTCACATTCCTCCACATTGTCTTTATTTCATGCCTTAGTTCGCTATGCTTATGGATTTGGTTGTAGAGGTTGTCTGCAAATTTCGGTTGAGTGGACCAGCAATGTCGATCGTGTAGACTCTTCCATCTGTTTTTGCTCGCATCACGATGTCGAGTCGATTGGCTCGGATGTATTCATTCGTCTGGATGTTAACATCCCTCGATGGATTCGTTGGTATCTCTACATAATCGGCACCGATCAACCACGTCATCATGTAACACGTGTTCGCGATAATTTCTGATGCAGAGTACCCTGCCCTGAATCGCAATTATGAGAACTACAAGATGGACCCTGTAGCAATGATATTACCATCAGCTGGTGCCGAGCATTCAATCTCGTAAATGATCTTCGTCTTCAGATCATGAAGGACAATATCAGGCTTTGTAGCACTGATACTGGTATATATTTCACGTACAAAATAATCGAACTTTTCTGAAACTTCAATAAATTACTAATCGCAAGACACAGAATCACCCTTTTATCAAGCTGTCTGCGAATAGTGAGTACTGTTTGGCGGGAGCTGACTATGCTCGTGCAGCTAAATAATCCAGACAAATAATGTCATGCGTACCCACGCTTTTTCGGTATTTAGCAAAGAAGGCAGAAGTGAATACTGAAAATTTATTCTATGTCTTGAATCGAACACGAACACTAGTTCTCAGCTTAAAGCAAAAACTTTATAAAAGAATCCGTTGTTTAGAGTCCAGAAATGACCGGAAGAGGGTCGCACCGGGGCAATAACAGGCACGAATAACATGTACGGTTCCATATTCCTCTCCGGTGTTTTAATAGTGAACGTGCCTAGAAAGTGTAATATGATCGGTATACGAAGCCTGGTGATATTCATGCGGATTCGTTTGCACCGGCAAACATTATTAATGGTCAGACTCGTGGTTTTTCGTTCGTGTTTGAACTGTGAACGTAGTGGGCGCACGACTATTAATTATAGGGTCATGATTGACGTGTCACGGTGTGCTTGAAGACTGAAAAAGTTTGACTGAAATGGATCCAAAATCTGCTAACGCAAAAAGTTTCTATATCGTTTGGACATTAAAAATCAGTTGAACTCAAAATCCTAGCTAGTCCCATCTCGCGAGTTATGCGCATTTTTAGATTTTCACAGAACAACTTGTACTACAAAGCTTGCGTAATCGAGTTTATTAAGTACAACGCTTTTTTCAGTTTACTGTTTTTCCAAAATATATCGAAAATAAGTTTTGTGTTGCTTATTTTTTACATTTGGAAAATTTAGTTACCACTTTTAGCCAAGCCCAGGACCAACGGCGAGGACGTAGTGTCTGAATGGTCCCATTTTGTACTTTTTTTTCTTTTCAACTTTGTTGTATTTTTTTGCATGTTTTATACATCATATATTGAATGGTATACATAATAAATTTAATAGTGCGGATTAATTTAAATGAGTGTTTTTAAACAATATTTAGAATAGATTAGTGAATAACCTATAAAATTATGAGATTAAACGAACTTGCCTGTAAGTAAAGTTCTATCTTAATTGTACGAAGCGCCTCTTCCGAATAGATCAGAATGTAGTACCCTCTATTTTCTGCCGAATTACCACAACTTCAAAATTGAAAATTTGAAACTCGCGCTCCTATGAGCGCCACCTAACTGTTTAAGCATACTCTCTTACTTGATTACATCAGTTTTTTTAAAGTCATACCGTAAAAAAAAAAAAAATTGGGGACTTAACTATAAGAGCTAGGAACAGGTAATATGATTATTTGGGAGGGAACTGATCTATTCGGAAGAGGCGCTTAGTACAATTAAGATAGAACTTCCCTTACAGGTAAGTTCGTTTACTCTTATAATTGTACTTTGCGCCTCTTCCTCAAGATCAGAACGTAGCTATTTAAAGTTTTTTACGGTTTTTTTATTTATTTATGTTTTTATTTCTTGTAAATAAACATGTATTACGGGTTCTATATATTTTTATATAACTCTTAATGTTAATCCTTATTTAGGATTATCAACGCGAATGCAGTCTTATTAGACACAATGTCACGCTTGTAGAATTTAACGAAAGTTTCTGATTTATCAGTCCACCCGGCAGTTTTTCTAATAAGATCAATGTTTATTCCCAGCCTATTGGCCGCTGAGGTGGACGCGTGACGTGTACTGTACGCACTGAAAGTATTGGGATCAATTCTACTCATAAGTAATACACTCTTAATGCACCTACTTAACGACTGTGTTTTTACAGCTTTATGTGGTTTTTTGAACGATATGAATAACTTATTTTCCGAATTTTTTAATTTTTTTGTTCTATCTAAATAATCATTCAATGCAGTAGCTGGACATACATTTATATCTTTTTTATAGAACGGAATCATAAGCGTAGGTTACACTCTATTCACAGCAGAAGTTTTGATTCTATCCGGAATTTTAATCTCCATACTGTCGTTCACTTTGCGGATGTTTCTGGTATCAATTAAAGAAAAGTTTGTATTCTATGACCCGTTATAAGTGCTATCAAGGTCACTAATTTTAATGTCAACTTGTCTAAGGAAATTAAATTAGTTGCACCCCAATTAATCAATGCATTTAAAAAAATTGCCGGATCCCATGTAGAATCATATTTTGCAACAGGTGGCCTAAGTTTTACAATTCCTTTAAATAAATGTTTACTTTGCGGATTTTCTCCTACTTCAGGACCATGAACTAATCCGATCGCGAAACGATAACTATTTAAGGTTCTGTAAGAAGCATTCTTCTCGTATTCTGACGTTAGAAACCTTAGAACATTTTGTAACGAATAGATAAACGGATCTATATCTTTAAGCTTGCAGAAATCCTACCATTTTTTCAATCCAGAGTCGTACTGTTTTAGCAAAGAATCAGTTAGTGAGGAAATCACGATGTCTACCGTCTCTTCTGAAACCAGTTTTATCTTGAAAGCGTCCCGGACAAAATTCCTGCAACCAGGGTAATCCTTTCCCACAGGGGATGCGGTTGTCTATTTAATGATAATAGAAGATTACTATTCGGATTTAAATAAACTGGTTCAGATTCCAGCATCGAAAAATATGAAGGGAACCATGGCTGAGCTGGCCAGTGTGGAATAATCAAAATTCCTCTACATTTTTCAAACCTTATTTTCCCTAGTACACGAAGAATAATAGAAAAGGGGGGGAACGCATAGAAGAAAAATGGTTTCCATTTAATCGTAAAGGCATTCACTGCCATCGCTCCTGGATCCTTTTGCCACGATACATAATTCTTACACTTCGTATTGGTTCTCGTAGCAAAAAGATCTATATCTGGTTCTCCATAAATACTCATAATATAAGCAAAGGCTTCATTGGATGTACGATGCAAAAATCCAAAGATTTCTTTCTTCGCACCATACCCAAATTTCTTTTGCTAATTTGCTTAGTTTAGGAAAACGTACTCCACCCTTTTCATTTATATGTGCCAACGCAGTGGTATTATCAACCCTTATTAAAATATCAGCATTTTTTTAATCTTTCGCAAAGCTTTTTAAAGCAAAGAAAACTGCTATTAACTCCAGAATGTTAATGTGATACCTTTTTTCTTGTTTAGTCCAAAGACCATGCACACGCTGATTTCTACAACATGCTCCCCAACCTGAAAGCGATGCATCCGAGAATATTTCTATGCTAGGATCGAAATTTGTTAGGTAATCAACCGCAACATTAATGTTTTCCTTCCACCAACTTATCTCGTCTCTTAAAGCAACCGAAACAGGCATATATGCCTCATAGTTGTTGTTACCCGCTATAAATCGCTCTCTTTCAAACGCTTTAATATGAACTCTACCATACTTTAGCGTCGAGCAATAAGATTCCAAGGATCCAATCTTTTTCCTAATTTGTCCTAATACCTTTTCTCGTTTTTCTTCTGGCAGTTCTACTGACATCCTTTGCGAATCGTAAATTAAACCGAGAAACTTTTGTCTAGTGGACGGTATTACATGACTCTTTTTTCTATTGATAATGAATCCTAGTTTCTTTGATAATTTACAGGTGAAACTTACATTTGTCTTGCAAGACTCAAATGAATTCCCTAAAAGTAAAAAATCGTCTAAATAAACCACTGAAACAAAACCTAGAGCCCTTGAATGTGAAGCTACTAGTTTCATAATTTTTGTAAAAGTATAGGGAGCCACGCTCAAGCCAAAAGGTACACACCCGAATTCATAAATAATCCCTTCAAAAGTAAATCTGAGATATGTTCTATCCGCTTTTGCGATTGGTATCAGATAATATGCATCCTTAAGATCAATGGTAGCCAAATACCAATTTGGAGAAAGCATTTTGCGAACTGTCTTCTCATCTTCCAATTTGAAGTGTTCAGTTTTTATGAACTGGTTAAGACCCTTCAGGTTTGAAATTAAATGATTAGAACCATCGGGTTTTGGAGCCAAAAATATTCTGGATAAATATTGGCCATCGACCCAATTAACTTTTTTAATGGCCCCCTTCTTTTCTAATTCGATTATTTGTTCCGTAATCTGAACTTTTTCTTGTGATGACCACTTTGGTTCGCAAGGGGGATTCTTTTGAACTACCTTTCTCTGAAAAGGAATTTTGAATCCACCTACCCAGCTTAGAATGGTTCTATCAGATGCTAAATCGGACCATTGTTCCAAAAAATTTTGGAGACGACCGCATGTTTTACTTAGTGTCGAATTTAATAACGCTTTTTGAAGTTCAAGGGCCCCCGTTGTCACTGATACGTTTGTTTCCGCTTCCCCTGCGAAAATCCTGGATTTTGTGGGAATCTCTGCCCGTTCAACATCGAGTTGCATTGTTGTTTGGTCGAGAATGGACGACGTGGCGGGCCCTTGAAGTTTTTTGGCTCACTTTTGTTAACTTGTTGCCCTTTTGGTTTCGAATTGAGCTTTTGAGTAGTCGTTTTCATCACATTGGTGTTTTCAATAACTTCAGTCAAATTATCTCCAAAACGCCACTCGCCCGGGGATGTTAACTTCAGTATGTCCCGCAGTTTGGTGTCAATATTTTTTACTATAAGGGACTTTCTGATTTCAGTTTCCTCATGTTGCAGGTCGGAAAGTAATCTTATAGAACCACTTATGTTTTCTAAAATTGGCACCTTTTCTTCACTATTTAGTTTTAGGATAACCGAAACTAAATTATAGTCAAGCAAGCAATACTTGCTGTTATTCTGTCTTGTTTTTCAACAATCGGAGCATCTCTTTTAATTACAGAATTATCTATGCCGAATAATTGAAAGTGAGAACTATTTTCATATGATTTGTATTCTGTATTTAAATTACAGGTTATAGCGTCAAAATTCTGAATAATGTAATTAGCATTTTTTAATTATGTAAAAAACACAATTTCGATTTGAATTTCGACCCTCAGGCCTTCACTTGTAAGCGTGGTCCAACAAAAAGAGTATTAGGCGACCAACTTTTCGTTGATGTACTCTACCTCCGACTCTGTTACTTATATTAGAATCCAAATTATTAAAACCATACCTTGACAGAAAGATGCGAATATGTTATCTTATGTGGGATGAATCAACTCGTGATTTCCTCATGCTATTATTATTATCCAGTTATTGAGTAGGTGCGCTTAGATCTGAAAAAATTGAGAAGGTATTTTCTCATGCAGAGAACTAAACTGTCGCGACACGGCTGCTGGAAAATAAAAGCAAGTTTTTTGTGAACCAACCTATTTATTATATTATAATATATATTATTATAGCTGTACCTCAACAGAATGATGCAAATATGTTATCCTATCTGGCATAAATCAGCTCATGATTTCCTGATGCTATTACCTTCATCCAGCTATTGAGTATGTGCGCTTAGACGTAGTGCTGCGGCTGCGAACTATGAACTAACGGTAACATATAGTAGCATTACGCCTAGTGGAAAGATGTTCGATTTTTTTCAAGGCCATTGGAAATGAAAATTAAAACATAAGTGTGTGGGCATTTTTAAATTCTGTTAAATTAAAAAAGTGCGCTAATGGGCTGTTTTGGACGCTGTGTTATGTACTTTGTAGCAAATGGCTCTCGCTGTTTATCTCAAGCAATAAATTTTGAAATCCCACTTGAGCCCGAAATTATGAAAAAGAGAAATGCACTAGTCTCCTGCCATACTTACCCTGTACGAATTTCGTGAAACAAAATAACCTAACTTATTGCATGATATTATTACTTTATCTGATAAGTGTCAAAGAAAATATTACTGGAAAAACTCTTTAATAAGAAAAAGTGATTGAATAAATGGACTATCACTCCAATAAGAAGGTCAAATGAAGAAATTAAACCTATTCTTTAGGTTCGTAAAGATATATGCGATTTGGACCAAGAACAATAATAAATTGAAGAATTAAGGTCAAAACAAGACCAATACCTACGAATGCAAGTTATGGTTTTAAAACCTATTTTTAATTATTTACGCTGCTCCAAATGAAAAAAGTCGACTTATTTTGATTTGTGAATTGCATACAATTAATAACCCGAAGAAGCGAATGATATGCAGCGTACACGGAAAAGGGAATGGGTCGACTGGCTGCCGCGCGATGAGAGCTCCACGCGCTTCGAAACATGGGCGGTCAATCTCTTGATTCGGGAGGGCGACGACACTTGCAAAGGAGATCTACCTGCCAACGGCCAAGTCACAAAACTTGCCATGGTCCGTGGTGAGTTTTCTGCCACGTTTAGAGCCCAAGCACGTGGCAGAAAAGTTGCCACAGAGCAGGTTAGTATTCTGCTATAACCGTTGGCGGGTAACTCTCTCGCGCAGGTTTCGCAACACTCCGAAGTCAAGCATCTGACCGCCCATGCTTCTAAGGCACGTGGCGCTCTCATCGCGTGGCAGCCAGTCGACCCATTTCCTTTTCCGTGTAGGACGGCCAACATCTTACACCAAGCCCAACTTCCCTCCTCAAACCTAACAACACAGGAAAAAAACAGCAACTGAAGAACTCAAACAGAATAAAGATATAACATTACGAATATTATGAATAAAGAAGACTATAACAAAAAAATCATGGACTTTCTGAATGACGATGCATGTAAAAAACTTGAAAAAGACACCAAAAAAACAATATTCAGCAAAACAAAAACCCTTCTGAAAGACTCAAATCTTGACAGCGCAATAAGCTCACCAAATCACGACCGAGCACGCTTTCTCGCCAAAAAACTGAATCCTTTCAGAGAAATCTCTGTCACACACGTCCAAAACTCCTTTGACTTCATCGGAAAGATACAACAGATTGGCATTCAACCCTAAGACATCCTAGTGAGTTTCGATGCAGTATTTCTCTTTACGAAAGTACCAAACTTTGATACAATCGATATTATTAAATCCTTTACAAACTTCCCCTCCAATCTCACACCTTTGATAGAACACTGTCTTACTATTACCTACTTCCCTTTCAATAACCAATTTTATTAACAAACTTCAGGAGCATCAATGGGATCCCCAATATCACCTGTAATAGCCAACATCTTTATGGAAAATTTAAAAACTGAAATCTTTAACAAATCCAAGCTTAAGCCGGAATTTCGGTGCTGTTACTTTGACGACACTTTTGTCATCTGGAGACTTGGACTAGATGAACTACACAAGTTCTTAAATTTTATCAATAAATAACATCTTTATGGAAAATTTAAAAACTAAAATCTTTAACAAACCCAAGCTTAAGCCGGAATTTTAGTGCCGTTACTTTGACGACACTTTTGTCATCTGGAGACTTGGACTAGATGAACTACTAGTTCTAGTTTACAAAAGATCTGATAACAATTAAGACATGAAGTTTACAGAAAAGCCACTCTTATAAATCCTAATACAAAATGATCACACAAATAAACAAATTGATAAAGAAATAAGAAAATACATGCAACAAAATAACTCAAGACAACCTACTAAAGAAAGAGAGAGAGAAGTGATCACCATCCTACCCTACATTCAAGGTATCACAGAACAAATAGGAAGAATTCTCCACAAAAACAACATCCTAACCATATTTAAACCACTTGTGAAAATAGGACAACTTCTAAGCAACCCTAAAGATAAAAAAGGCACCTCTCAGTGATTGCGTAGAAACAAATTGATAAAGCAATAAGAAAATACACTCAAAACAATACGTCAACACAACCTACTAAAGAAAGAGAGAAAAAAACGACACCATCCTACCCTGCATTAAAGGTATCACAGAACAAATAGGGTGAATTCTCAACAAACACAACATCCAAACCATGTTTAAACCTCCTGTGAAAATAGGACAACTTCTAAGCAACCCTGAAGATAAAAAGGTATCACTTAGTGATTCGGGAGTATGTAAAATCCCACGTTCCTGTGGCAAAGTCTATATTGGAGAAACTGGGACGTGAGCCGACGTGTAAAGGAACATGAGAATAAAGTCAGGCTAAAGCATTTCACGCAATCACCACTAGCTGAGCATTATATCGAAACAGGACATAGCATTTTATTTGACAAAACAACCGTCATTGCAAAAACGTACAATATTTTTTGGAGAAAACATAGATAAGCAATCGAAATCTTAAAACACCATAATAACATCAGTAGGGACAACGGTAATTAATACTAATCCGATTTAGCTCTCCGTCCTCCCGGGGGTTTAAAATAAGACTTGATTGGCCAATCAAGTTCGACCAGTCCCCACTATGGATTGCTCTGGCCAATCACAGGCTTCGGGGAAAATACATATACGTCGGCAAGATTCATAGTTTTGCACTCGATTCAAACCCGAAAAAGCTTTATGGAGAGTCCACAATAGGATTGACAAACCGACGTAGCATTGCCTTGACGTAGACTTGACATAGCAGAAGCGTGGACGCGATATGCGCGCATGTATTTCCAACTGCTTATTTTCATGTGTCATTCGCGTTTCTCTGTTCCGCAAGCGACTTATAAAAGTAAGCAGTTGGCAACACATGCGCGCGCATCGCGTCCACGTTACTGCTATGTCAAGTCTATGTCAAGTCAATGCTACGTCGATTTCTCAATCCTATTGTGGACTCTCCATTAATTTTCATATTTATATGACTCAATTGCTCCGAAATAAGGCTGGATTACCTATATCTTCGCGTTATGACAAAATTGTAAAATTTTCAAAAATAACATATACTATACTCATCCGGGATACTCTTTCCATCTCTCGCGAAACGCAACAACAATTTTGTGATTTCCATGCATTCCTTTTTCAATACTTTATACTCATAATTATCAGAAACAGTTGACAATCAGTGCACCCCTTTCTTGATAGGTATCTTTTTTCAGAATTAGGGTTAACCCTGTCCTCGCGAATTGTAGTATTTGGTCCGAGGGGATCGTGTTACTTGTTAGTAAGGCGATGTGTAATTTTTATGATAATTACTTTCCTTCCACCTAGTTACGTACGTAAAATAATTTTAGAAAAAATTGCTGAAAAATTAGAAAATTATATTGTAAAAAATCTCTTTCTTTTGAGTTGTATTACAATTTATTTGGTTTTTAGCTAATTTGTGTTTTTATCTGTTTAGGTAAACGCGTCGCCTTCTTTGACATCAACTACAGTGAATGACCGTATTTTAAAATACAAGTTAATCGACAATATAATCTCGCTAGTTTTACCTCCTGATGGAATACCAGAGTAAGTTATAAACCCGACAACTATAAATGGAAATAATCATTAACTTAAACAGAAATGCAATAGACCTGCTGAAAGAGTAGAGGCACTCCTCCGATACCATATGTCCACTTCCATTTCTGCCAACCATCGTTTCTATTTCCACGATCAAGTTGTGGTAGAAGCCGGATCGTCTCAAGTCTACGACATTGATGAGTCGGTGATGTTGTTAGAAAATATTTCCTACGATACCTTGAAGTAATAGTGCTTTCCTACATTTGTACCGATTTAAAAGTCCACGTTTTAGATCATGATGGAATTTTGTGTATTTATCATCATAATTATTTTGACCATAATAACTATTAAAATAGTTCATCTCATTGTTTATACTCTATCCCTTTTATGGCTTTGACAGTATTTACATGACCATTACATTTATTCTTACAAACAAGCCTTATATACTATCTTATCGCCTAGTTTCTGCATATCGTCTTGAATACTATTCATACTTGTGAGCGCTTGTAACATTGCCCTGGGCTTCTTTTTCCCCTCACCATAATCAATCTCAAAATTGGATTCTATTCAGCAATATTACTTCCTTCTTCTCATTTAGTATTCATTTTTTAGCCTTTTTTCCTATCTTGTGCCACCAGCCCTCTCCCTCTCTCAGACATTCCAGCTTCTTCATCCATTCTTCCCCTGACCATTTACATTCAAAATCCACTTAACTCTATTTCGTTTGCTCTCCTTCTCAATCCTTTTCAGGTACTCTGGTTCCTTCTGCATCTTAACCACTCGGTACCAGCTGTTGTGCCTAGAATCCGCGATTTTTTTCCATCTTTTCTTTTCTTGCCTTCCCGTAATATCTTCCTCTATTTCCTGGAACTCTCCACCCCTCAATTGCATATCACATTCAAACCTAATTTCATATATTTGCTCCTCACATTCTGAACGTCCCATGTTACCCCTCCTCTCTTTATTCGCAACCCCCCAGGTACACGCTTATGAGATTCAGCTTTCTTCTCCCCTTGTTAGTTTCTCTTCGAAATTTCGGGCTCTTTTTAGTTGTCTGACAATCATTTTCTCTCGTCCTATTATTATTACTGTCCACTCTCTCATGCGTATTCTAATCTGTTTCTCACGTGCAGCTCGCTTCCTCCTCTCGCCTCAAAACCAAAATCCTAGGTAGCAGAAATCCTCAAACAAATCTACCACCTCGCTATTAATGTTCCATTCATATTCTACTCTATACTTTTCATTTTTGATACACGTCACCTTAGTCTTATTTACTTTCACTATTAGGCCCTTCATTCTCTTCAAACACTCTCAACATTAGATACATCCCTCTTTTGTCATCCGCTACTAGCATCACATCATATGCATATGCTAATGAATAAACTTTGTCAGTTCCTGATGTTGTCCCCCCTTTCTCTTTCCTTCCCATCATCTCCTCTAAGTCTGCCAGAAGACCACTAAATAGAAGTGGGCTCAACAAGCACCATACCCTTGCATGAGACCCGTTTCTGCCCAGAATTCCTTTCTTTTCTCCTGTCTTCACCCTCATCTGAGTTTCTATAAATATTTCTTTTATACTCCCTATCAAACCTTTGTCTACTCCTTTCTCTTTCATGACTGTCCATTACACCCTTCTGCCAACTAATTCAAATGCTGTTTTAAACTCCACAAACAGTGCGACTAATTTCCCTTTCTTTCGCCCTAGGTTCCCATTCCTTTCCTAAAACCCAATCGCCCTCTCCTTTTTGATCAACAGTACGACAAGTCCTGTCTTCCATTTCTCCGGCCACCCTTCTCCACTCCACACTTTTTTAAAAGTCCTCCACATATTTGCTTCGCCGCTTATCATCTGTATTTCAGTATTTTATTTTCCAATCCATCCTCCCCTGTGGCCCTGTTTCTTTTCAGCCTTACAATCACCTCATTCACCTCTTTTCTACTAATCTTGTTTTTGCTGTTTACGTCTCCGGCTACCTTTCTTCTCCTTTCTCTCCTTTCTCCTTTCTCCTTTTTCCTTTCTTCTCCCTTTACCTTATTTTCCACATCCCCTAACAGGTCCTTGAAATACTTCATGCACTCTTTCATCTTGATTTCTTCACTCATGCCCTTCCTCCCTCCTTTTTACCTGTTCATCATTTTCTACTGCCTCCCTTCCTATACCGCTTTCTTAACCTTTTCGATGTACCATTCATTCTTCTTCTGTCTTTTATCCCTTGTCATTCTTTCGTGCTTCCTCTTTCTCTTTTTGAGTTTCCCTTTTCTCATTTCCTCTTTCCTCCATTTTCTTTACATTCTCCTTCATCCTATCTTTCCTTTCCCTGCCTTCATCGTCCCACCAACCTCTCCTAACCTCCTCTTCTTTCAATCTCCGTCCCACCTCTACCCTCACCTTGTCAATCACTCCTTTGAGTGTTTATATCAGCGTATCTACTACTTTCTCTTTCATACTCCCTATATCCTCGTTTTCTATTTTGTCTTTAAATTCTCTTAACTTTTCCTTCTTCCACCTGTCTTTTTTCAATTTTCTTCCCCTCTTTCTTTCCTTCATTCCCCTACCTCGCTCTGGACCTCCACGTGTCAATGTTGCAATCACCGGAAAGTGACGGCTGTCACTTCATCTTTTGTTAATATAACTCTACAAAGTTTTTAAAAATAGTTATTCGTGATACAAGTGCGTAAAATAGGTAATTGTATGTGAGTGTGAATTTTGCAGCATAAGCCGCAGGCGAATGATACAATCACATGAGTTACCAATCACCTACGCGCACGTGTATCACAAGCTATTTTTTGCAACGCCTGTCCGAAAAAGTTGTTAGGAGGTGGTAACGAAAAATACTAATTTTATATTGCATAGAGTGGAGTTATATTGCTTTTGAGATGGGTGGTGATGGGAGGAGGCATGCAGGTATCTGTTTGTATGCGTGGGTTTTCTGTAAACTTCATGTCCTAATGTGTTATCGGATCATTTATTAACTAGTACGTCCAAGAAAGGTAATTTTCCGTTTTGTTCAATTTCCATAGTGAACTGGATATTAGGGTATATTGGATTGATGAAATCGAAAAATTTGTTTAGTTCGTGTAGTCCTTGTCTCCAGATGACAACAGTGTCGTCAACGTAACGGCACCAAAATTCCGGTTTAAGCTTGAATTTGTTAAAGATTGTAGTTTCTAGATTTTCCATAAAAATGTTGGCTATGACAGGTGAGATTGGAGATCCCATTGCTGCTTCTGAGGTTTGTTCGTAGAATTGGTTATTGAAAGAGAAATAGGTATTAGTCAGACAATGTTCTATCGAAGGTTGAGATTGGAGGGGAATTTTGTAAAGGATTTAATAATATCGATTTATCAGAGATTGGTACTTTTGTAAAGAGAGATACTACGTCGAAACTCATTAGGGTGTCTTGGGCTTGAATGTGAATCAGTTGTATTTTTCTGATGAAGTCAAAAGAATTCGGGACATGTGTGATAGAGTTTCCTGTGAAAGGATTAAGTTTTTTGGCGAGAAAGTATGCTAGGTTGTAAGTTGGTGAGTTTATTGCGCTGACGATCGGTCTGAGTGGGATGTTGTTTCTGTGAATTTTTGGTAGTCCGTAAAGTTTTGGAGAGATGGGATTAGTAGGTTTTAATTTAGATATTGTATCGCTGTCAAGATTTGAGTCTTTTAGAAGGCTTTTTGTTTTTCCGGCTATTGTTTTTGTGGGGTCTTTTTTTAAGTTTTTTATATGTATCGTCAGTAAGAAGGTCTATGATTTTGTTGTCATAGTCTTCTTTATTCATTATTAATGTTGTGTTGCCTTTGTCTGCAGGTGATATTACGATGTCTTTATTCTGATTGACTTCTTCAATAGCAGTTTTTTCTTGTTTTGTTACGTCAGTCGCTTTTTCGGGTGGAAGGGTATATATTGTGTATTCCAAATTACTGATGATTTCTTCTTTCGGGACTTTGGAGGGAGCGACTGCAAAATTATGTCCTTTAGATAAGGCTGAAATCATTTCATTGCTGAGAGGATGGTTAGAGATGTTTTTTACTGTATTAGTTAATGGTGCGTGCTTTACTGGAAGTAATTTGTCAAATTTTATGTTTTGTTTCTTAGTGCAAAAATCTTTAATCCGTTGGGATTGGTCAAATGATTTGCGGTCCAATGTGGACCTAATGTCAAATCTGAGAGTGTCTGATAGTAAAATGTGGAGTTTTAATAGTTTTTTGGAGGTAGTGTGCACCGCAAATTTGGTATATTGTATTCTTTTTTTCAAGAGAAGCAAACTTGTTTTATGTAGAATTAATTTGAATTTAGATGTTCCCAAATGGTTTTTTAACTGTAAGAACTTTGTGACGATGTTATTGTCCCTACACCGTTTTAAGAAAGCTAAGGATGTTAGTAGCTTAGCTTGAGAAGACCTGAGCTTACTAAAAGTGTTATTTTTAGTAAGAAAACTCTCCCTGTAGAGTTCTTTAATAATAGATTTAATACTTTCACGATGATCCATTATAATAAATTAAAATTTAAAATTTAAAGATTTTTTCGGGTTTCAATCGTGCGCGAAACTATGAATGTTGCCGACGTTTCGTGAACATTGCAGTTCACTTCTTCAGGGCTGACCTGAAACTGAAGTTTCAGGATAAGTTGTTCTTATATATGTATTTTCTACGATGCATGTGATTGGCCAGAGCGCGCCATGGTGGGGACTGATTGAACTTGATTGGCCAATCAAGTCCTAAAAATGCGGGATCCGGGAGTAAATAATACCCCTTGTTCTTGTGGCAACGTCTATATTGGAAAAACCGGGAGGGCGGTAAGCCAACGTGTGAAGGAACATGGGAGTAAAGTCAGGCTAAAACATTCCACGCAATCAGCAGTAGCTGCGCATCATGTCGAAACAGGACATAAAATTTTATTTGACAAAACAACCGTCATCGCAAAAACGTACAATAAATTCTCAAGAAAACATAGAGAAGCAATCGAAATCTTGAAACACCCTAATAACGTCTATAGTGATGATCCGATTTGCCTTTCCGTCCTCTCGGGTTTTTTAAAAAAGACTTCATTGGCCAATCAAGTTCAACCAGTCCCCACCATGGGGCGCTCTGGCCAATCACAGCCCTGAAGAAGTGAACTGCAATGTTCACGAAACGTCGGCAACATTCATAGATTCGCACACGATTGAAACCCGAAAAAATCTTGAAATTTGTAATTTAAATTTATTGTAATGAATCATCGTGAAAGTATTGAATCTATTATTATTGCCACTATCTCTCGCACTTCGCCATACCGAAGGGTACCTCTAAGGGCTTCCTTTTGGCATGTCAAGATGGTGTCATTTCCACTCTAGCATACTGTAGCCACATTTTAAGCCAAGATATTCCCGATGATAGCTGTAGAGCGTGTCATGCATACAGTCAAGAGACTGATGAGATGGTGATATACTGAGTTAATTTACTACGATGTATGAAATCTCCTGCGATGATGTTGTGGCTAGAAAATTAGGAGCATGGTGTAGTTTGGAGTTCGTATTTTATCGCGGTTATCCTGACATGCTTTCTTAGAGCTACCATAATTTTATCATTATATTATATTACATTACATTACATTACATTGCATTACATTGTATTCCATTTCATTGCATTGCATTCCAATGCATTGCATTGCATAGCACTGCATTGCATTGTTTTGCATTGCATTGTATTGCATTACATTGCTTTGCATTGCATTGCATTGCATTGCATTGCATTGCCTTGCATTGCATTGCATTGCATTGCTTTGCATTGAATTGCATTGCAGTGCATTGCTTTGCTTTGCATTGCATTGCATTGTCTTGTATTTTGCGTATAGCAAGACAGGCAATAGATCAACACCATAGAAGTTCCTAACATGGCAATATAACACTTTCAGAGCCACATTGTATCTCTCTATGTACCCGTATCATGCATACTTTAAGCATCCACTGAGAACATGTCCAAGTATATCTGGCTGTTGCTTGCACTCGCGGTAAACTAAGGTGTCTGTAACGCCGTCTTGATAGGCAAAGATAAATCTCTCAGTCGCCGATCTCAATCCTTGAGAAACAACTTGAGAAACATGTTAGACAGATCCATCGATAGCTCTTCTCTACGTATATTGCCGTAGAATGTACCATAAAGGGGCTTGTTAGCATGTTCTCTTAGTAGAAGCGAATGTTCTGCTTCCTGTACACGACTTTTGATCACCAGAGGTGTTGTTGATGCTATCCCATGTGTAGTGTCGCTGTAGTCAAATGGGAGGCCAAGCTTCTCTGCGACCCTATCTGTGGCACGGTCTAGAAATGCCGCAGCATTGACGACTTTATGTTGATGTACAAGTCGCATAAAAGAATATGTGCTATTAAGAACTGAGCAGTATAGGAACAGCCAGCATATTGGTCGCCTGGATTTTATTCTTCCCACATAATTCGGAAGCCAACATTTTTCTAAAAATTTGTTGTTACCATTTTCCAAAAGCAGTTTTTAACACACGTACATTTTGAGTTTCCGCTTGCAGTATTCCAAGATATGTATATGTTCCACCATTACCAAGATGTTGAATGGTATTTCCCCCTATGAGTTGAACATCCTGATTGTCACGCGATGATGTAGTTTCTAAGTATTCCTTGGTGTAGATGGACGCAGGCACACTTGTCTAGTCCAAAGCTCATGCGTATCGCTTCAAAGAACCTATTTTCCGTCGCCGTAAGGATGTTGAGGTCATCTATCGAAGAAGCAAAAAGTTTGAAGTCGTCCATGTATGAAAGGTGGTTGACCCTCTATTCTCTTATGTTTTGCGGGCCACATAGATATCCAGAGCTATTGCCGCGGAGCACTATAAATAGAGGCAAGAGAGAGATGCAGAAAATTATCGGACTTAGAGAGTCTCCCTGGAAGGCCTCCCATTCATATGTGATATAGCTAGTAGTCACATGTCTTTTGTCAGATGTTAAGACAAATCTTGTCCGCCCCAAGGGCATAAGCTCTTTTATGCATCTCACTATTTTTTCAAGGAGCTTGATGTGTAGCTCATGGTTCGTGTTATCAAATGCCTTACGGTAGTCAATCCAAGCCATGGACAGATTTCGTCGATACCTGATCGAGTCCTGAGTAATACAACTATCTATTAACAGGTTCTCCCTGCAAACTGCCATTCCTCTTTTGCATCTACGTTGTTTGAATTTCCGGTCTTAGGGATCAGTACTGTGTGTCCTTCCACTAACCACTGCGGGACGGCTTTTTCTCCGTTTAGGAAAGTAGTAAATATACCAGCTAGATGTTGGTGCGTAGAAGTGAAATTCTTCCACCAAAAGTTGCTGATTTTGTCTGGCCCTGCCGCTGAAAGGTTCTTAGTTCTAGCGATAGCTTTCTTCACTCCTTCAGGATTAATTATTGGACACTCTTCCTCTGGAACTTGTAGCCTTTGCGTTTGGCAACAGTTGCGGAAGAGTGATATATCAGAAGTGTCTTCATTTAGCTGATGAGTATCTCCATATACTTGCTTCCAGAAGACTTGAATTTCTTCTCGACTGGACGAATTTTGAAGCACACATGAAGTTTTATTGAACAGACGGAAAGGGTGAGTAGGAAAGGTGGAATTTTCCTGAATCCACTTAACTTGCTGTTTAAGGCGCCGTTTCGTCGTTGAAAGAGATCTTATTTTTTGCGTCCAGTGCTGCTTGATGGTCAACAGTTTACACATGATCAGCGTGTGATTGGCTTTCCTTAAGTTTCGAGCATGTGCCCTAACTTTTGGAGTGAATTTTTTATTCGATGTTATATAGCTAATCACGCACTGAACATTATGAATCTGGCTAATTTTAATTCTTATTAAAAAGTCCAATTTCATTTCTAATATCAGCTTCCTAATTCTTCTTTCTGCTAGAATGTAGTCCGTTGCGGTGTCCCCCAGACCAGCGTATGTAAATTTCCATTCTTTATTCCCCCTGGTATTGCCGTTCTAAATAAACTATCCCACCTCTCCTAACAAATCCAGTAGCCCTCAAACCTCCAGTTCCGTTTCCTTCCACCACTTCTCACGTGATTCTTTCTCGCTGCTTGCATCTTTCACACATAAGTTTCCGGTAACAATCTTTCTCATTCGCCCAAGTTTTACTCTTCATTATTACGTCCCATTTTGTCAATTTCCCCCAGAAAACCTTGTCCTCGTTTTTTAATCCTGACACATTCCGAAACACCACTTTCACGTCTCTATCTTTTCCCCTCGCTCTTCCCGTCCATGTCTTTAGCCCTTTTTCCGTACACCCCGACGCGTTCCTTTCCTCCTCATTTTCCTGTTCTTTATCCTTCTTTTCTCCTTTCCTTGTTTGTCAAACTTTCAATACTTCTAGTTCTTTGTCCCAGATCCATAACTCTCCGTTTACATAAATTCTCCCTCCCTATGATTACCCTAATGTCACCAGAAACATGCCTTCCTTCCCTCTCTTCCTTCATTCCTCTCTGTTTACCTCTCTCAACTCTTGATTATTATATTCTTTTTCTTCTTTGATCTTTGCTTCCCTTCTATTCGTCTTTAGATCTGTGTTAATATCCATGCAAGCTCACCCCACCTTATATTGTTTCCTGTTTAAATATTACCTCAGTCCTTCTTTGCTCATCCCCCTCTTCTAATTAACTCATTCTCTCTTTTATTACTTTCATCTCCTTTTTTCTATTTTCATCATTTTCTCTTTGCTGATTTCCTATGCTTTCCATTCTCTCACAAACTCTCTCTTTTTCTCCTTTCCATACTTCGTGCCACTCTTCCCATTTATTTTTTTTAGCTCCTTCTTGACCTTCCAGCTTGCCTCTCCACATCTTCCAGTATACTACATGTCTCCTCTCTAAATCCTTCATACATTGCTTCAAAGTTCACGAGCAAGTTTCCCATCGCCCTCTGTCTTTCCAATGTTGTTTTTTTATTCCACTATTCTCTCAAGTTTTTCCCTTCTTTCCCCTCTTTCCTTTTCCTTATTTTCACTGCGTCAACTCAGTGGAGATGGAAGTAGACATATATGGGAAAAGCGCCTTTATTTTTTAGCAGGCCTGAAATAGTAGGGTAGTTACCGGTCTGGAGCGAAGAAACTTAAAACCATTTCCAAGGGTTCACCGAGGCCATTTAGGACAGTTAGGACATCGGCCCTGAAGTAAATAAACTCGAAAATTAAGCTACATTAATATGAAGTCCAGAACCACTCTGGTGTAATATGAACTAGAATCATCCTGAGCCCTGTTGTAGTGTCATGGTAGTCGGGTTGGACTGTGAGACGTTGATGCCGAACAGATGGTAGTACAGGAAATGAGCAAGCGGGGAGGAGAACGGTTTTCTCCCGCTACCTCTCACAATCTGCCCCTTAAACATTTTCCCTTCCTTTCCTTACTCCGCCCTGCATCTATCTCTCTCCCAATCCCATCTCTCTACAGTGGCTAACTTCTTCCTCCTCATACCCGGCTGAAAATTTCTGTAAAGGAACCTCGGAGGATCCTGCATCTCTTCCTATGCAGGTTAGCGCACTGGAACCCGTACAGGAAATCTTCACCTTCCCGCTACAAGAATTTGGCGATGGAAACTGTACATGATCCTGGAAAGGAACCTGTACAAAAAAAGGAACCTTTAGAAGTATCCTGTAGATGCTTCTTTGCAAAATAAACTGAGGCGCGGGTTACTACAGTGGAACGCTTATAGGGTCCTTTAAATCATCTTCAGATTCTTTTATTTTCTTCAAGATCCAACTCTCTAGCGAGAGAGTCAAGCCGCTAGCCAACCACATAGAGGATTGGTTCTTATGCAGGTATATATACAGGATCCTCTAGAGGTTCATATGCAGGAGATCATGCATAAATTTACTTCGTGAATGGACCTACACAGATTCTTTCAAGGGTTCCCTTTTTTGCAAATTCGTTTACAAGATCAAAATCGTATACCGGATATGTCAAAAAATTCCTTTACGGTATCATGTGCGTAAACCCGTACAGAAATATATGCAGGATCCTCCGAGTTCCCTGTACAGGCATTTTAAGCTGGGTAGTATAGCGGCAGATTTGTGGCGCTAGAATTTAAAGCCTCTCAAGTACAGGAATGCTGGATTGCGGAAATGTTAACCACACTCATCCCTCGTTGTACAACGCTATTTCTAGCCTACCCCTATTATACCGTTTCACCTTACCTCTTGAAAGGCTCGATTTTGGAGAAATGTAAAAGGGGAAAAGTCTCAACTACCTCATGATCAAAAAGTACCCGGAATTCTTCAATAAAACGAAAACGGTTCAATTATCCATCGATATTCATTTTATTCCCTTCAAAGTAATCTCGAATGGAAGCAATACACATATTTCAAAGCTTCCTTCAATCTGCAAAACACTTTTCATAGGCCGATTTTGGAATCGCCTCCAGGTCCTTCTGCAAATTCTCATTTATTGCCTCAATCATCTTAAAACGCCTTCCGCGAAGTGTTAACTTGAGTCGCGGGGATAGAAAAAAGTCACAAGGAGCCATGTCAGGTGAATACGGAGCTTGCGGGACGGTATGAACGTTGTTTTTGGTCAAATAATCGCGTACAAGATGAGACGTGTGAGTCGGCGCGACTCACACTCTCGGCACAAGCCGCGCTTCAACTTGTCTGATGCCCAAGACACATGCATAACGCTCTGCACCGATCCGAAAAAGACGCCAAGATTTGCAAATATCTCCCTGATGCTCACACGACGATCTTTGAGGACCATTTGTTAAACTTTTTCGATGTTTTCGTCGGTCACAGAGGTAGATGGACGAACGGAATGAGGCAAATCATCAAACACAGTACGGCCCACTTTCAACCCTTTATATCACTCATACGCTTGTGTTTTCGACATTGTCGAGTCCCGGTAGGCTACGGTTAATATTTGCAATGCTTCTGCACACGATATTTGGTTAGAAACACAAAATTTCAGGCAAACTTTTTGCTCAAACATATTCGACATTGCGAAATTCGCAGAACACAAGAAACAATTACTTGTTTACAACGCTATCGCGCTCAAACTCTCGACAAATGGCGCTCAAACAGAAGTTTGAGTACCAGATAACAGATGTACCAACCTAGAAAAAAATGTTTTGACAATATCTCAAGCGTGGTTTATTTAAATGAGAAATTCCGGGTACTTTTTGATCAAAAGGTATGTTGAGAAAAGGTAACAGCTTCGAGGATGCTCCAGTTCTGGAACGGGTAGCAAGAAATGGAAAGGCACTTGCGAGTATAATTCACGAGGTAACCGCAAGCACGAGGCGCAATGGTCTTTAAAAGTTGGCCAAAATTCAGAAAACAGCTTTCGATTACGCGGATTGGAAAAATGTATTAATTTTAAATTTAAAAAAGGGCTCCGAAAGGTGACAGTCAGTACAATATCAGCACGCATTTCAAAATTTACGATAATAATGAATTTGATATCAATAAAAAATATTATTTTGATGATAATGAACGTAAAACTGCAAACCGAAATTTGAAAAATTGGGAGGAAAGTTGAGTTGTTCTGCAATATTCTGCCACCACACCTATTATACATTGTAGATGACAATATTAAATAATTGAAAAAACAACAAAATGCTGCCTGTGAGTGCCTGCTTGCTATTGGTTCACGTTTTTGTAAGAAGAAGCACATTTTCTTCAATTTCTAATATTAGAAACGGAATATATGAAAAAATATTTTCAATAAAAGCTTTAGGGTCATAAAATACATATTTAAGGGTGTGAGCAAATTATTACATAATGAAAAAAACTTTCTGGTTTGAAAAATAGAAAGAGAACCTATCGTTTCTTTAATTTGACATCATAATATTTGTTTTTTACTCGAATGTAGCGCTTCGCTAAAATTCCTATTTAAAATAGGAATTTCCTGTTCAAAATAGGAATTTCAGTGCCAAATGACGTCATTTCCGCTGATGTTCATGGGGATGATCAAATTCTTGAATCTCGTAATTTGTTTCATTACAGGAAAAAGTCTGCGTTCTATTGCCACGGACACCCGTGAGCGATTCCCGCCAGCGCTGCTTTTTTCTAACACGATTTTTTTCTGTTTCAGTTCAGAATATAATATAATTGTCTAATTGTATGTTTAAAGCATCAAATTTATAATGAGTGCAACTGTAATATATATATATATATATATATATATATTCGATTTAGTGGTTTTGTTGTTGTTTGATTTCCGGTATGGGAACCATTCGGTTGGTTCGGATGGTTCCGAAGGAATCACCCCTAAGCGAGGGCGTAACAATCGCGCCGAAAGCTAAATAGCGCTGGACGAGGTGTCTTAAACGGTGACTCTGTGATACCAGGCGACCTCTCAAAGTATGCAGACTTATTCTTGCATGGGGGGCTCTACAAGGACGGACAAATCCTTTCCCTAGCTGCTTGTGGGAACAACAATGACACCACCAAACCAACAAAATGTTGTAGATGCGGTTCAAAACGATCCAACGCGCAGAGCACCCGACAATGTCTCGGCAAACAGTGCCGATCACTCTACAGTTCGTGCTGCTGAAAATAATGTAGATGGAAACACGACGACAAACCAGCGAAACCCACACATTAAGTGGAAGAATCAACTGAAGCATGACTTGCTAGACTGCTACGAAGCCAGTATTATCCCTGCTCACGGAGGCTTTATGGCGCGTATGCATACTCTATGGTGCCAGAAACACACAGAAACATCACCCCACCCCCAAGGAGGCAGGAGTGGGGGTAACTTTGTGATTTTAAATGGGAACCCCAATTTTTTATCACAGATTCAGATTCTCCCCAATGAAATACGTAAGTATTTGATTTCTGTGCTTGATTTCTGTGAGTTCCCTCGCCTCTCACTATCGGGGTGCTTGATTTTGGTAAGTACCCTCGCCTTTTACCATCGGGGTGCTTTATTTCGGTGAGTCTTCTCGCCTCTCACCATCGGGGTGCTGGTTTTCAATTAACATTTTACAATAAGTGCTCAAAATGTTGTCCTCGCACTTCGATGCACTTGTTAATTCGAGCTTCGAAAGATTGCACACAACTGCTAAGTGTGTCTGATGTTTTTTGTACACAAGCAGACTGGATTCGCTCGATCATGTTATCACGAGTTGTGGGCAGTTCTTGATACACGCGACTCTTTAGACAACCCCACAAATAGAAATCCGGCGCCGTAAGATCTGGCGATCTGGCAGGCCAATTTACCAGACCTCAACCGATCCTTCGTCAATTGAATTCGCGATTGAGTGGTTCGCTCGCGATTGTCGAAAAATGTGCTGGACAACCGTCATGTTGAAACCACATGTTGTGTCACACTTCCAAGCTTAGGTCTTCAAGCAATATTGGAAGTGCATTTTCTAAAAATTTACGATATTTTTCACCGTTCAAATTTCCATCAGTAAAATACGGACCGATAAGTTGATCTCCAATTATTCCACACCAAACATTCACGGACCATGGACGCTGATGCTCAACATCACGCAACCAGTATGGATTTTGTGCACTCCAATAATGCATGTTGTGCCGATTGACGTGACCAATGACCATGGTTTGTGAAAGACAACTCGTCTTTGAGCATTACTTTAAAAAAGAAATTCGGGTTTCCTTGTATCTGCTGAGCCGCCCATTGACAAAGTGTCACTCGGTTCTAAAAATCTTTGCTGTGAAGTTCTTGATGCAGTGAAATATGATAAGGATGATATTTATTACGCTTCAATACCTTCCAAACACTGGTTAGAGACATTCCGGAATCGCGGCTTAGTTCTCGAATACTAACATGAGGGTCATGATTTACTGCAGCTAAAATCGCGATATCATTATCAACTCCAGTAACTGTTAATCGACGCTTCCTTTTTTTTCGGTTTTACACTTCCGTCAGTGATAAACTTTTGGACAACCCAATAAAAGAAAGCGCGTGAAGGAACACTTTCTAGAAAGCGTTGAGCATAAAGCGAGAGAGCATCATTGATATTCCTGCTACTTTCTCCATAAATGACAATCATTTCAATCTTCTATTGTTGAGATAGAATTTCCACTGTAAAAGTAATGAAGTCAAGTAATGAGGGAATACAGTGACACCCAAATGAGCTGAAACGAACGTGATCAACAGCAAAAACCCAAACGAAAGCAACGGATTACGACCAACTGAAATGAATACGTGCGCCTATCCGCGATGCGGATAGGCGCGTTTGTTTTAAGTTAGCAATAGTCGTTTATGCGTTAGTCCGCTCTGCGATTTTCATTTGTTCTTGTTCGCAATTTACGTTCACTTGCCATGTCATTGTGCATCATGAACGATTCAAATAATTTATGCAAGTTTTTGAGAACGAATGATGTCTTTTTCCTCCATCGAGGGTTTCGCGACGTAGTTAAAGATTTGAAAGAAAAAAAATTTCAAAGTACTGATGCCTGCTTGAAAGGGTAATAGAAAGCAACTGTCAACAGAAGTTTGTGAGAGGCGAGGGGACTCACCGATATCAAGCAACCCGATGGAAGAGGTGGGGAGACTCACTGAAATCAAGCACCCCGATGGTGAGAGGCAAGGGGACCCACCGAAGTCCTTGAAATAATCAACAATCATATTTTTCGCAATTGCAACGCCTTCTATCGCGAATCGAAAGAAAAATTTCGAATAAAGCTTACGTATTTCATAAAGAAAAATGTGAATATGTGATAAAAAATTGGGGTTCTTATGTGAAATTACAAAGTCACCCCCACTCCTGCCTCCTGGGGGGGGGGGGGGTGAGTTTTTTCAATGTCGCTTTTCCCCCTCGAAAATAAAATTGGCCACTTTTTTTTAGAATCTCGTATAATTTTGATTAAAGAATCGCAGACTTCATCGAAAAAGTGAAAAAAGTCATCGAATTATTGGAACACAATCTAGGAACATCAGTTTTCGAATTTGTATTCAGCAGATTTTGACAAAGTTCTAGACAAGCATACAATTTTTCATAAAAAGTCCTCCAGATTCCAAAATATTTGAAATACAATAACTCTAGCACAGAAACGAATAACTGATTTATTAGTTGTCGAAGAATTCGTAGACTGTCTTCTACATATCTATATATTCACAATGAACAGTCACATTGGATGCTTGTGTTAACACGTAGTGACGCTCAGGTGAAGTGGTGTATGTATAAGTCTGAATGGAGTCGCGGTCACCGGCAATGAACAAATGAGTGCGGATTTAAATTTGGCTCTTCGCTGGGATTTGTGCAAAATATTCAATGTGTTAAGTTAGCCGTGGGGTCTAGTTGCTAGGGATAAGTTGCGTTCGATGCGTCATAGACATAGGTTTTAGGTAGTTCGAATCCCGCCGCAAAATTTGTTTCGATTTTTCATAGGTTCGTGTGTATCTGTAAAAATAATTATAACTTAAGCGTAAGTCTATGTGAATAACAATATAGTAAATATAGCCGCGAAATATATATTTTTTAAGTTGGCTACACTGTTTTCTAACAACTCGTTAGGAGTCATCGAAAGTTTAATTGACTGGCATCGAAACATTAGTGTATCAGTGTTTCAAGAACTCTATTCCTCTGGTCTTCACATTTTCATTGAAATCATTTTGTACTTTCGACAACTCTTTCTACTTTTTAAACACTAATTTAGATATGGCTCTCCGAATATATCAGTGCATGTTATCCAGTGATCCCTCTGAAGAATGATCGTATTCAGTGTTAAAAAGAGTTGAGAATAACTTGCGAACCACCATGGAAAACGATCATCTTACCGCAGCAGCATTTTTTGCTTCAAATCCATGTCATGTTTAAGACTGCCAATTTAGATTCGTTTATCAAAATATTCGTTCAATTGAAAAGCAGAAAACGATTCTCTGTCTCTCTCTCTCTCTCTCTCTCTCTACTCTCCACTCTCTACTCTCTAGTCTCTACTCTCTACTCTCTACTCTACTGTCTAATAAAAATGATTTCAGTTTCCTTGCAGTACTTCTTTGCCCACTGAAATAGGGATGAAGCATGTAGGATGCGATATTCGGCGGACCATTGTAAGCTAGCCCTTGCTGCATTTTGTTTAACATTCGCTCCAATGCTATCACATGATCCCGTACCATGCGTGGTAGGATGGTAATGCTACTCAGCTGGAATTCCGAAATCTGCCTGGCGAGCTAGGATATTAGCAAAATTGCTCTTGTTCTTAAAATGCTGACCTGCTCCATCTGAGACCTAGTACACCTTTTGGACTGCAAAATTTGCCTTAAGATAATTCACAATATTATCTTCTGGTGAAATTATTTCTGTAAAATCCTTGCGCGGAGTTTTGGAGCACAAACTCAAATTTCTCAGCAAAATCAAATGAGATAACGAATTCACAAGTTTTCAAAGTTATCTTTAGATTTTTCAAAAATAATTACTGCTCTGTAGCAAGGAAATGATGGGTTCTTAGTTTCAGCAACGCTTCACAAAGCTCATTCATAAATTTATCAACATTCATGAGCAACGTCTTTGAAGTGCATCTGTCAGTCTACAGCCAAGAATCAAATTTGATTTCTTCCAAATCCTCCTCATCAGAAGCTTGAATCAAATTATCTTTAATTTTAATAATGCCGGGGCAATTTTGGCATTCACCCAATTGTCAGGAACTTTCGCATCAGGGCACACAGTTAACTTTAAACAATCGCGATAACCATTTAAAATCAATTCTAGATCGTTCATTAAATATTGCATGTTTATTTCTTTTAGCATTAACATCACGTTTTCATGGTGAATACAAACGCATAATGCGTGGGTACCGTATACATTTCATTTAAATTGCACAAAATCAATTTTTTCTGAACGAGGACTTTCTTGTGACACACTCGAGCAGACACACAATCCTTCATTTCAGGCATTAAGCGACTCATGTCGTCACGCTCATAAAGTTTGGATACGAGATCTTCAGTTTCAAGACTCAAATGCCTTCCTCTTTTTGGCGTATGCAGAGTTAAAATCCCATTATTAGCAACTAACTTTTTCACATTTTTAGCTTGTCGTTCAGATGTCTCTAATTCGACCATTAGTTGTCTGCGACTCCAAGACTTTGGAGCAAGTGTGAGAAGTCTTCAGAGACAATCCAGTTCAGCAACGGGCAGCAGAGTGGAGAGGTAATCGCGGGTATAAGTCTAGTTCTAACCGTAGGCGTCGTGCAATTGTACGTCGTGTTCAGTTGAAGATTCAGAAGCCTAAGGAGGTAAGCAAAGTGGTTTTCATGTTAATATCCTCCGCCTTGGAATGCCTTAGATGCACTCACGTTAGTAAGGCTATGTACATATGTCTGCGTAGTTCTGGTGGAGGTATAATTGAGAATTGGTATCCAATATTGATGCGGCCATGTTTCGATAGAAAAGAAATAGCATGTTGTGACTGATAAATAACCTAAATCCATCGGCTCCACCGGAAAAACGTGGTTTTCTAGGGTATTATGTAACGCCTCTTGCTCGTGGTTACTGAAAGAATATTCTGTTAACCATCCTAGTGCTCAGTTCCTGAATTGATTCGTAAAACATTTCATAGTTTACAAAGTGCTGTAGATTTTATTAATTCGAATTTGTGATCGCCACTTATGAGTCGCAAAATTGGCAATGATCCAACTGAAAAAAATGAGTCAATAGTGAAAAGATGCTTGATAATGATATTGCAGTAACAGTTAAAATAACTCCCAACTGGCACCTTTTATTCGGTTGGGAAAAATTCGCTTTGCATCCTTCTCAAACATTTTAAGTTACTATTAAAGCTCGTGAACCTTAAAAATAATTTATAATAGACGTACTACTAACCTTTATTTCAATAGTGTTAGATGGAATAAGTGCCCTACTCAAGAGGCAATGGGAAATTTCGAACTACTATTGGATGAAGAGTTAGCTGCTCAGGATGATCGAGATCATTTCAATGGAAAACCCAAAGGCTTAACCAGCAAGTGGAAATAAATATAGATATCAAACAAATATGAAGTTATACTCTGTAAGTAGATTATAGCTTTTCAGTATCTAAAATGGTTGTTTGAATGTAAAGATAGTAATTGCAAACAATATCAAATTGAGACTGATGAAAATCTGGCTTTTTAATTTGTTAAATATTTAGACATTAATACTTACTTTCTGTTTGGAATTAGAAACAGAATTTTCTATACCTACTGCAGAGAGGACAAGGAGAAATACAGGAATGGTAAAAAATCAACTTTGGAATTCACAAATTGTAAAATGATATTTATAATATATAGGCTTCCAAGAAATATTGAGTTATTCTGAATACAAATTGGTTACAACATAAGTTATCCACTTTACTTTCAATTTTAAAATGTGTTGAACATTGTTATGTGATAAATCAACGAACCACTTAGACCGCGAAAAAACAGTTGTGCATCCGCTATGACTATTAAGCTAAAACCTCGGATTTAAAAAACAAAAGGATATATTCCCTGCTTATAGAAACCATTATAACGCAATTAGAACCCACTTTGAACTTGAATTTCCACCGAAGAGTATACCAGAGCCTAGAAGGATGTTGTGAACTGGTGCTGTGTCCTTGCTCTCTAAATTCATTTCAGTGAAATTTTCACTATTTCAATCAGCAGTTTAGTTTTTTATTGCTTAGACAGTATCTTTTTCATGTTTCCCTGAAACATGAGTAAATATCAGTAAAAGACTTCGAGAAAGTCGGCGATATTTTTAAATAGTGACATCAAAGTAACTGATTCTTCAATCATTCTAATGTCACTGGTTGTTTCAGAAACCAATGTGAATTATTTCATAGCATGTTGCAGCTGAGAGTCGAGCATCGTAAGAGCAGAACCCGAGTTGCGTCATCTGCTACAATAAGACATATTCATTGTGTACGTGACATTTTATAGAGAAATATCGAAGTGATTTGCAGTTGTGTCTAAATGTCTACTATAATTGTATCTTCTACATGTTGAATGGTTTGGTAGACCTTGACCCTAGCATCGCATGGCAAAGTTTCACAAGCTTCGCTATTTCTTGCTGAAATTCAGTGGTTACCGAAAGAATTGACTTTAACTGAGGTGGTGATGATTTGTATTTAGTTATGTCAGATGGAACTTTGTGTTTAAGTATGATCAGTTCTTTCAAAGAAGTTTAGTTTTTTCCTAATTTGTAAAATAGTTGGGGTGGGGTCTTCAAGTGGACTGCCTTCTAACATGGTAGCCTGTAGTTCCTGCGGTATTACTGTATGCTAATTGCAATACGTGTGCTCAGCAGGATTGCACAAATAATCCGACCAAGAATCTAGAAGCCCTGAAAAAGGGAAATACATAACAAATGATAGTGTTGGAAATCTACATTGTCCTTTTCAAATGAGAGTAACCGGTGGGCTGAGCAGAAACCTGTCTCGGAGACAAATGACATTAACATAATCACAATATTTATGGCTAGGGCAGACTTGGGGCTCAAGTTCTGCAAGATTCTTCAAGCATCACAGTGGATTGCAACAAGATTCAAGCCGTTAACATCTAAATCTTAAGAGCGTCTAAGCTAAGAAATTCTTCTCTTTTTATGTCAGCAGCACGTACAAATCAAAATTGCACTCTGAAATCTCCCCTTGAATGTTTATGTGTGCGCAGCACGTAACATGCAGCCGAGACATATTTTTGTTCCCGCTTTCATGGTTCCTATCCATCATGCATCAGGCGTCGTGATACTTGTAGTGTCTGTTGTCGCGTTTATTTGTTTATTTAATTTTTAAAGTATGAACCTAAATGTTTATTCCATAAAACCTACTCTAAATATATATGCTTCGGAATCCCACATCTGAGGTGAGTACAAATATCAAGTTTAATACGCGTAATCTTTTTTGTCGACATATTTTTAAAAATTTCCAGAACGCCACAAGACATTACGAATTATTAATTTAAACAATTTTCCCTTCAGCATTACGCACTTCTGTCACTTATAGCCTGGAAATTCCATTTAGGTCTGGTTTCGGGCATGCTCCTAAATGGCCTTGCCTTAAAGCGAATACAAAATTCGCACGCTCAGAACGTAAACAGTCTACCCTCTCTCGACAATTATTGGAACGAAATAAATGCAGGGACTTCAATGAGATTCCCAGTGTATTAAAAAAGGGTGCACTGCTTGGTATCTAAAAAATATTGAATTCGAGTATTTTTTCAGTAAATTGAGATACTTAAGTCTTGAGGTTAGAGCTTGAGTCCAACAGCCTCAACACAGGAAACAGAATTAGTTCGTTGAAGTATTAAATTTATTTATATATTTATTTATATTTGAAGATTACGATTCGACTAATTATTATTATAGTTTAATTTATACTTATTAATGCTTATTATGCTGATACTTAATCTACTAGCTATTCGAATAGTTCATATAAAATACAAATAATTTATATTAAGAATTGTTGCGAGCGTAGGTATTTTGCAGATTTCATGATATGAAATGCCACCAGCAGGGTGCCAGCACGCTGTGCTGACATACCTGAGTGCCCTCCACGAAAGACCTCATTGAACCTGATTGAATTTGTATGAGGATCTATAAGGTTCAAACAGTTTCAATCTGGCTGCCTGTTAGGAAAAAATTTGCCAGATATAATATCTGCTGGTTTCTAAGAGGAATTTACATATCTGTAACTAATCTGGATTTCCCATTGCAAAATGAAGTGGTTTCTGTTGGGATTATACATAACTGTGTAACCAATTGTGATTTCCAAACTGAAAAAGTGCTGGTTTCTGTCTGGAGTTCCAAAATAAATTTTTTGAGATTTCGTAAAGTACCCACATATGTTGGTTTTCATGAGATTTTTACATAAAGAGAACCTACTTGGATTTCCAGACTCAAGTAAAGCTGGCTTCTATCTGGAATATTGAAACTAACTTTTCAGATCTCACTAACTACCCAAGTCTATTGTTTTCTATGAGGTTTGTACATGAACAGAACCTACTTGGATTGCCAGACTCAAATAAAGCTGGCTTCTATCTGGAATATTAAAACTAATTTTTCAGATCTCACTAACTACCCAAGTCTATTGGTTTCTATGAGGTTTTTACATAAACAGAACCTACTTGGATTTCCAGACTCAAATAG
>CAKNXH010058964.1:155858-167736 GCA_932178445.1 Andricus quercusramuli
ACCCAAGTCTATTGGCTTCTAAGAGGGTTTTACATGAACAGAACCCAATTGGAGTTCCAGACTCAAATAGGGCTGGTTTCTATCTGGAATATTGAAACTATTTTTTCAGATCTCACTAACTAGCCAAGTCTATTGGTTTCTATGAGGTTTTTACATGAACAGAACCTACTTGGATCTCCAGACTCAAATAAGGCTGGGTTCTATCTGGAATATTAAAACTAATTTTTCAGATCTCACTAACTACCTAAGTCTATTGGTTTGCATGAGGTTTTTACATGAACAGAACCTACTTGGATTTCCAGACTCAAATAGAGCTGGCTTCTATCTGGAATATTAAAACTAATTTATTAGATCTCACTTACTTCCCAAGTCTATTGGTTTCTATGAGGTTTTTACATGTACCAGTATTTTAAGGTTACATTATACATCTTCTCGCAGTCTATGGTAATCAATAAATTTATAGGTTCTTTTGTTTCCTCACCATTTAGAAACGTACTACACTTAACCGATTAAGGCAATGTTTTACAGTTCTGTATATTCGGCCATATTTGCCGGCGTGAATCGCGCTTACGCGATATGTGCGTTACACGACCCGACGCAGTGATCCCAAATTTGGCATGTTGAGCTACTGCGCTTGCCCGGCGCAGCGGCTCTCATTGGTCGCTGTTGGCGCGCGATTTAAAACGGATATAATTAACAATAATTGAAATTGAAGTAGATAATTATTACGAAGAAATTAGTAATTTTATTTTAGTGCATTAGTAATTTTTTTCGAACCTTACATCACAAATAACGTAACTTCTTATATTAATGTGCAATTTATATTAATTATCTATTTTAATTTCAATAATGGTTAATTATACCCGGGACCGAATCCATTTCAAATCAGGCAGGTTCTAAACTTGAAGTCGCAGAATTTCTTGGAGAAAAACTATGTTGTTTTTGAGAGGAAATTAGGCAATACATATTTTTACGATTTGTGGTAATTTTTTTCTATGAAGTTATGCGTTTTAGAATTTTTTGCTTTGTTTTTCAAAAAAATCCCAATTTTTTCTTCAAACTTATATAACTTTTGACCTAATTGAGGATTTTTTGCCATGTTTTTGAAATTTACACTATCATAAGGAAAATACCTTGTGAGTTTTATGTGGGCTAAATAACTTTTGTGACCAGGAGAATTTTTTTCATAAAATCGGATTTGAAAAAAATAATTGGCACAGCTAAAAAATTTCTATAAAAAGTTCCTTCACTCATTTATGATATCTTTTACCATTTCCGAGAGAAATAAAAAGATTCAATTGTCATAACAAAAATTCTCTTGACTCCAAAACTGGTTATAAATGAACAATAGAAATTCGAAAATGTCTTTTTGTTCATTTTTTTATCATTCTGTGATAGTTCAATGTCTCTATGCAAATTTAGATTCACAATAATAGTTAAAACTAGAAGAATAAATTTGAATGCCAAACGACAAGTGTGCGCTGATTTTGAAACTGTGCACAGCAAAACAATTTATAAGATAGTTAATAACAGATTTGTATAGTTATTAGGTGTACAAATAAGTTTCTGCCGTTTGAAAAAAATGGTGCCACCTGTAGTTTTTTTTAAATTGACAGATGTAAAACGTCACTGTCGTTAGATTGGACATTTGTTAGCAACATAGCGTTGAAACATTAGTAAATTTTTATCAGTAATATATATTTTTTTGTGTGCGAAAATGTCGAATTTTGAGCCGAATAAGCGTCATTTGCGGGAACTTTTGATTTACTTCTTCAATTTGCAGAAATCTGCAGCTGAGGCGCACCGATCGAAGTAAGTGGAAATCAGAAGGAGCAATGTCTGGTGAATACGGCGGGTGGGGTAAGACTTCCCACTTCAGTGTTTCCAGATAGGTTTTGACTGGCGCTGCAAATGCCTGGCAAGCAGCATTTCACATGTGGAAAATCGGCGTTCAACGTTTCTCAGCGTCAGTTCATACGGAACCCAATTTCCTTGCTTTTGAATCATTCAAATTATCTTAAACGATGTGAAATTGCTTGCTGAGCCACTTCTGATGTATGTGCAAGTTCTTTTTGCGTTTGGCTCAAATCTTGATCCAATAATTCTTCTAATTGCGCGTCTTCGTACACTTTCGGCCTTCCGCAACGTTCCTTGTCTTCGATGTCAAATTCACCGTTCTTAAACTTCTGAAACCACTCACGACAACTTCTCTCACTTAAAGCAGCCTCTTCATACGTTTCTAGAAGCAATTGGTGCGCCTCAACTGCAGATTTCTGCAAATTGAAGAAGTAAATCAAAAGTTCCCGCAAATGACGCTTATTCGGCTCAAAACTCGACATTTTCGCACACAAAAGAATATATTACACTGATAAAAATTTACTAATGTTTCAACGCTATGTTGCTAACAAATGTCCAACCTAACGACAGTGACGTTTTACATCTGTCAATTAAAAAAAAAACTACAGGTTGCACCATTTTTTGTCAAACGGCGGAAACTTATTTGTACACCTAATAAAAGAATTGCCTGCTCTGCTGCAACTGTAGTTTCCGAAAGGAGTATTGCATTTTTTTATTTTTTTTCGGAAATGGTACAAGATATCATAAATGAGTGAAGGAACTTTTTGTAGACATTTTTTAGCTGTGCCAATCATTTGCCTACGTATTCAGCGTTGTAACGAATCTAAAAGCTTCACTACGTTTTAAGTGTAATAGTATATGTTTATGATCTCGTAGGCTTAAGAAAGTTTACCTTAAGAATTCGCCACTTATCCATTCTTAAAAGTGTTCATCAAAGTTTGATTCATGACACATTTTCAAAATCGAAAATTTATTTCGTAATAAAGTTGTTTGTTTTTTCAATGAAAAATAATTTTGCAATTTTATATTTATAACTTCCACTTATTCTATTACTATTTAGTTTGCATATTTCAGAAGATTAGGCATATTTAAAACAAATGTTGACAGTAGTCGCAACGCCACAGTTTCTATATGAAAAACGTCAATGAACCAGATAGAAAGACGAGGTTTAGGAGACAAAACTTATTGAACCTCGTTTAACCAAGTTGAAATTTTACCCGTTTTAACGAGGTTTTTATTCCCAACCCCATATTTTTGTCTGCTTTAATGCACCCCTTTGTATAGGGGTGGGGCCGACACTGCATTGGCCCAAGCGTGTCAGACCGTACATTCAATCCAAGCTTCCACGGGTTTGTTCAATAATTCAAATTATTAAAGGATTATTTTTATCTATACATTATACTTCACAAACTTACCGCAAAATAGTTGAATCTCGCTGTTAGTTCTGCATATTCGTATCTACCGTACAATACTGTTCTATATAGGGTTCTACTTGAAATCCATGCTTCCTTTCGAGAACCTCATAGAACCCACATCATCGCCTATTAGCAATTCCTGATTGAACCTTCTAGAAATGAGCATCTCATAGAACCTATATGGGTTAGGAAGGAATTCCAAAATCGACTGTTAAATCCTTATGGAAACACATTTTTTGTCTACTGGGAATTCCAAATAGAACTAGATAGACAGTAAGCGTTTGTCTAGTTCTACTTGGAATTCCGGTATCACTTTCGGGAACCTTATGGAATTCAGCTCTTCGCCTATTAGCGATTCCTAATTCAACCTCATAGAAATCAGCGTCTCCTAGAATCCATGTGGGCCACGAAGGAATTCCAAAATCGACTTCAAAATCCTTATAGAAACAGGCTTTTCTTCTACTGGGAATTCCAGATAGAACCAGATAGACAATAAGCGTCTGTCGGGTTCAACTTGGAATTCCGGCATCACTTTCCAGAACCTTATTGAACCTTATAGAATGCAGCTCTTATCCTATTAGCAATTCCTGATTCAACCTCATAGAAATCAGCGTCTCATAGAACCTATATGGGTTAGGAAGGAATCCCAAAATAGACATCGAAATCCTTATAGAAACAGGCTTTTCGTCTACTGGGAATTACAGATAGAACCAGGCAGACATTTAGTTGTGTAATTCGCATTCCTCACTAAAATTGTTTTTACGCGGCCACGTAGTTTTCAGCTGTAGCAGAACGCCAAGATTTTTTACTGTGTTTTCAGCCCGATTGATTAGCCGAGGGGCTTGCGCGGTTAGGAATGAGTTGCGTTAGTCTCGTGTCTAGGATAGGTAGTTCGAATCCCCGCAGCGTGCGTCCGATTTTTTAGAGCGTAAAAAGCGAGCGATTGATATAAGTAATAATTGTGTGTGTTATAATAATATTTAAATAAATATATAAGTTGAAGATAATAATATTATAAATTTAGTAAATAATTTTTTTTATTAGCATAAATGGCTAGCTTGACAGTCTGCGAACCCTTCCTTGACTGTCTTTGAGAATTTAATATTGGATTGTTGAACGGCTTACTAATTTTTCTGTGATATTTTTTTGATGGAGTCTAGGAGTGCTTCACTGACTATGCTGGACGCAATTTAAGAAATCTTTTATTTCTTCAAGCACTATTTGCATGATTTTTCAATACGATATTTTCAAATTATCAAATGCTTTTAGACCTATCCTAAAGTCACAGACTCGGTCAATGAAAATTTCCAGCACTTTTTTTCTCTGTGTAGAAACAGGCTTTTCGTGTATTAGGAATTCCAGATAGAACCAGGCAGACATTAAGCGTCTTTCAGGTTATGCTTGCAACTCCTGTAACTCCTCAGGGAACCTTATAAAATCCAGCTCTTCGCCTATTAGCAATTCCTGATTCAACCTCATAGAAATCAGCGTCTCCTAGAATCTATATGGGCCAGGAAGGAATTCCAAAATATACATCGAAATCCTTATAGAAACATGCTATTCGTCTACTGGGAATTCCAGATAGAACCAGGCAGACATTAAGCGTATGTCGGATTCAACTTGGAATTGCGGTATCACTTCCGGGAACCTTATAAAATCCAGCTCTTCGCCTATTAGCAATTCCTGAGTGATCCTCATACAAATGAGCGTATCCTAGAACCCCCTGGCGGACCGAACAAACGGAGCGGATACGCTACAGTGTATCCTTATAGTATCCACATCGTATCCTCTCCGTATCATGCAAGAAAAACTCATTAAAAAAGGAAGATGAACATTTCACTTGTTGAAATTCGGATTCTACGTGAAATTTTGCGTTAAAAGGTCACGGAGTAATCGCAATAGTTTTTCTTGCAACATTAAAAACTTTAAAAAAATATAATACTGCTACTGAATGACGATGCGTTTGAAGTCGCCTTCAGCGCACGTCATCGATAAGTATTATATTTATTAAAAGTTTTTAATGTTGCAAGAAAAACTATTGCGATTACTCTGTGACCTTTTAACTCAAAATTTCACGTAGAATCCGAATTTCAACAAGTGAAATGTTAATCTTTCTTTTTTAATGAGTTTTTCTTGCATGATACGGAGAGGATACGATGTGGATACTGTGTCGGTAAAATTTTAATATAATAAAGTTAAACGATGTGAAGGAAAATATATACATATCTTTAATACATTGCCTCTCATTACATCCTGCCAAATTCTAACTTGGTCGTAGCGCATCCTGGCGGATTAGTCTCACCCCAGATAGCACAACAGTTTGCGACAAACTTGCCTCAACCTTGCGATGCAAGGTTCGGAAGCTTGCATCGCAAGGTTCAGGCAATCTTCCAGCAAATAAAAAAATGTCCGCCATGCGGCAATATTGCGAAGCAAGATTGAGGGAATATTGCCTGGGAAAGTTGCTGAAAGCTTGATAAACAATATTGAGGGAATATTTTGTGGCAATGTGCTTCGAATATTGCCTGGGAAAGTTGCTGAAAGCTTGATGAACAATATTGAGGGAACATTTTCTGGGAATGTGCCTCGAAGAGTGTGCATCATTATTCAGGGAATATTTCCTTAAAATGTTCTTGGAAGGTTTTGCAAAATTTTTTCTTATCTCTATGTAGTAAATTGAAAGGTCAGTGAGAACAAATTAATTAAATTTCGATATAATATTTATTTTTATTGAGCAATCAACAGGATTATGTGTTTACCTATTTTTTGTATACAAGTGTCACATATATTGTGCCCGTTCTTATGGAAGTTATATAAAAACACTTAATAATTATGAGTAATAATAGCAGTGTGGTTATTATAATGTCGAAAAAATCCTTCACATTTGAAGCATTCAGTAAGAGCGGAAAATTGAATGTTTGAAATATCAAAAGGTATAAACTGAAAATGGTGCTCTGTTCTAACTTGAATTTCAAACAATATAATTGAGATTCTGATTAATTGAGACGAATTTTTTAAAAGGGCGAGATGGCATTGCGCTTGAGCCAAAAGAATCTATGTCCACTTACTTGATCCATAGCCTCAATTGTGATGAGCTTCATGTATTAAATATTTTAGGCACAATATTGCATGAAAGTTGTCAATTTAAAATTGTTCATTCTTAAAGGCATTAAAATACAAATATTAGTTATAACCGTTATTTTGTAAAACTTGAGATACTAAATTATTTGCATCTACAGGAAATGGAATAAATTGTTTTCTTGACAGTGAGTAAAGTTATTTAAGAAAAAGTTGATCGGAGTAAAAAAATTGACTTGCTGGCGAGCTTCAAATAAGCGATATAAAAGTAAATTAAAAAATTCCTAACGTTTCGAAATCGAAGATTTATACATAATAGAGACTTGACAGTTCTATTTTTAAAATTGAAACCGTCAACATTGAACGATTTTAAATTGACATTACTTTTTCCATATAAAATTCTGACTCGAAGCTCAGTTACTTAACAACGATGCTGACTTTCAGGTACATTCGACTGGACTCTCTTTTATAAAATATGATTATATTTCATATTATAGTCTTACGTTTCTGTACTCGGACAATTTTCCTTGCAAAACTACATCAGTGCTTTTTTGCCCTTGCATTTTTCGTTTACAATTTTAAGCAAGTCTGCCTTTTTGACAGTCCCGTTTTGTTCTCCACAGTGGGGACAAATTGAAGTTTTCTTGGCTTTTTCGAGAATTTGTTTTCGTATAGCTTTTCGACTTAAGTAATCTAAATTCGGATTCAATACGCGGAGTAAGTAATTGAGATATTTTGTTAACAAGACGGAGGCGCATTTCTGGAAACATTAGGAAGATATAACTGAAGTTTTAATCTTAAATTTAGGTTAAATTAAATCGAAGAACACGAGATTTCACTTTGCAAATGAACTGTAGAATGCCGATGATTGACCTGAAGTAACCAATGTGGAATACTGGCAATTCTAGGTCTATATATCCAAAATGTCCTATGCATTCATTCAGTGATTTACCGCAAGTTTGACAGCTACTCGAATTCGATGATGTACCCTAGAAAATATTTCAAATAATAAAAAGTTCCACAAAATGTCAGCAAATTTTCTTTCCGTTTCGGGAAAAGAAACTGAAATTTCACAGATTTCGTGGGCATTCCACAAGGAATATAAATGAAATTCCACTCTGTATAATTAGACATAAAATAACAGTCATTCTTAATGTAAAATTACACTGAACGATCGGATAAAACATAGTTGATTTTTGTAAATAATTTCACAGTATTTCAGTAAAATCTTTACAATTTTACAACAAACAACATGAGAAATACATCAGAAAAAATGGTGAAACTTTAGAGTTTTTAAGTGCAAACAAATTATTTTTTGACAATTACCATTCTTTCATCCAGGGCACCAAAAGGAACAGGAGTTCTATTTCCATCTCGGCCATACAGATTCTTATTAACTACATGAATATCAGCCTGTTTTCCCATATTGTGTCGACTATCGATACCGAAAGATACCTCCGGTCTAAATGATAATATGATACAAATAAGTCGTATTAAAAAAGTCAGGAATTAAAATTCACTTATATCCACAAGCTCAGGGTCCTTGGGAACGCCAGTAATCTTTCCTTTCTTCAAATGAATTTTGGCACACTTGTCCAAACCAAAGTCCATTCCAATCTCTCCTGTGTAGTTCTTGACGATATTTATAGCAGATTGAAGTTTGTTCTTACCAGAGGAATAGATCTTCAGGTCATCCATATAAAATACAAGAGTGTGCTTATGCTCTCGCTGATTAGTGTCGCCACAGAGGTATCCAGGAGAATTTCGTAGTGCGAGAGATAGAGGCAGAAGTGTGATGCAAAAAAGCAAAGGGCTCCTACTATCCCCTTGAAAGACGCCGCTCTGGAAGGTGACCTTATTCGTCGTCAGACGATGATTCCTAGATGAGATGGTAAATCTAGTTTTCAAAGAGGCATCAGTCTCTCTATGCATCTCACTATGTGTGGATGCACCTTCAAGCTTTTAAACAGACAGATGATAAGTCTATGAGACGTTGAATCGAAAGCTTTCCGGTAGTCAATCTAGGCCATTGACATGACGCGCTGATGGGCTGCAGCGTCTTTACAGACACACCTGTCAATTAGCAGGTTCTCTGAACAGCCTGCTACACCTTTTTTCGAGCCACGTTGTTCGTAGATCTCTCGCCATACAGGCTCAATTCGTTGAACAATCCTGTGGTTTAGGACAGCTGTAAGGATCTTATACAGTGTCTTCAAACAAGTTATTGGCCTGTAATTCTCTGGTCCTGACAAGTTGCCTTTTTTCGGTAGGAGTATACTGCGTCCAAACATCAGCCACTGCGAAATGGGCGTCTCCGACTTTAAATATGAGGTGAATATGCGGGCCAAATGTTGGTGTATAAAAGTAAACTTTTTCCACCAAAAGTTCTTGATACAATCTCGTCCAGCAGCGGAAAAGTTCTCCGTGCCTCTAAATGGTTTTTTCACCTCTTCGGCAGTGACTGATGGACATTCCTCCTCAGATTTTATGAGGTTGTCGCAAAACTCCTTGAAGCGGATGATATTGTCAGTATCTTCTTCTCAACTCTAGTGTTTTCGGGATCTTGTACACCTCTCTCCAAAAAGTCTCTACCTCCTTGGGTTTGGGTGGATTTTTTACCAAAACAGGGAGATCGCTGAAGAGGCATGATGGGTCAGCGAGAAACTGTTGATTCTCCCTGATCCATCTCTCCCTCTTCTGGTACTTCTAAAATAGTGTGACTTTTTTGTCATTCATAGAATAATTTGTTGGTTATTGCTAAAGTATTTATTGTCACTTATTTTACGCGTTAATTGACTTTGTGTAATAACAATTAATCGGAGCGAAAACATTTTAATGAATAAAAAAATAATTAATTGTGAATACCTCGAGAACGGCACATTTGCCAGAGTTCTGCTGCACAGTTTTGGATTATGGAGATCATTTTACATAAGAATCTAGAAAACAATCGAATGGACCTCGTCGATACGACGGAAATGGGGTTGGCGTCTGGAATATTTAGGAGATATTTGCGGTTTTGTGAATACAGATCGAAATTATCCTTTTTTGGGGTTTCATGGGGAATCATACTTTAATCTGTGCTCTGCCTATTTGCATTATATTTATGTCCAAGAAGTGACTGAAAGTGGGCAATTCTTGTGTTTCAACTATAAATTTAATACGTGCCATTATGGCACTCGCCAAATTTAGATGCTTCTTTCTCGAAAAGTTGATTTTCCGAATTCCAACTTCAAAAGTGCCCGGGGGACTCGTTTTTCAACTTAACCCTTTTTCATTGAAATACAGATTATGATTGTAATAGTGATTTAAAATTCAAATTAGAACAACATTTAAACCATCGAATTATTACGACACTTTGAATTTTTCAATAAAAAACCTAATAGAGTTATTTTATATTTTAATAATTAAAAGAAGCATCCTTGGAACAAGTTTTCACATGAAGTGAACTACAGTAGAAGTCCGATAGGTTTCTCATTTCGGGGCTGTAGGGGCGGAAAATTCCAGGAATTGCGGACTTATCGGATGCCCCCTCTAGTAGCACGATACTAGGTGCGCGCATGCGTAAGAATGATGCGCAAATCATAAGCAAAATAGCACACGTAGTGGGAGAACCCCAATTAGTGTGTGTGTCGTGCATGTGATGACGTTTTAAGGGGAGTGTACACTTATCGGACGTAAACTTATCGGACTTGTACTGTACTTTATAATTACAATCTTGTTCAATAGTCAATAACTTTTGAAAACATCAATGTTTCACATAAATTGTAATTTATTATTAGCTCATGCAGATATATGTTCTCGTTTAATTTTTGTTATTATGAAAAGTTGAACAATACATATATAGTTGATTAAACATCTCTTATTATTAACTATTTAGACTGTTTTGTGCTTTATCTACATAAATGGAAATATAAACTAAAATTCTGCACAATTCTGTGATTACCTCTTTCAATTTGTTTTAAAATTTGCCACTTTTAGCATATAAGCGTTACACTATACACATTAAAAATAAATCTTAAAAGATAGAATTAGGTACTGGTTCATTAAATTCAACACAAAAGGTGAACATAAAATTTGCGTAGTAGGATTAAATGTAGCCGACAAATTAGATACCTATGAGAAAATTAATGATGTCATTTAAGAAAATTATGTTGAATTTTAAAACTTAAAAATATGAATTTAATGGCTATATAATTGTGTATGCAGCGTTTTTTAAAATTAAAATTAGTATCGAACAAATTCAATTCCTCATACTTAATCATAATAAATGACATGCAGAATTATAATATGTGGCATTGAGAATTTCGAAGAATAAATTCATGAAAAAAATTGCTTTAGATTAAGCAGATAGGTTTTAGGTTCGAATCCCTGTGATACATGCGAAATTTTATTTGTAATATTTGTGGTAAAATTGGATATATTTACTAATTGTTAATAAGTTGTGATATAACTGTGCAAAACCTTATCTTTATTTTTTTGTATTTCTTTACTTGACACATAGTTCAAGATTGGCAAAGATACGCTTGAAAATAAATTATTACATTTTTCAAATTCAGAAATTATATAACTTTGAAGCAATTTTAGGTTATACTATTGACTTTGATTATGCCAAAATCTGAACTTTGAACAAGTCGTAATAATTTCAGGTTGTCCGATCCAATGGTTTCCTTCATTTAGACCTTCAATTGTCCTTGATCCTGGCCTGGTGTAGTCAAAGTGACTCCGGATTCAGATTCAGCGACCTCAAAAACGTATAGGTATGGTAGTTTAGCTCGGGTTTCAGACATTTTTTTGTGGGGCTGTGTTATGGATCATCTCCTTCCCAGACGGAATCAAATCTATTGGAGGATTTATACCGCGATATTATCCCAGCAAAAAAAAAAGAATTGATACGTATTGGGGCGAATGAACATTTTTGTAATGTGCGTGAATCCCTCTGTTTGATTCGTTCAAACGCATTGAGACGCATTCAGATGAATTAGGACAGCGCGAATTGAATGCGCGTAAATTTATATGAATTCGTGTTCAAGGTCAAGTAATAGAAAAAAAATTAATAAAAAGTGCATGCGTCGAGACTTGAAACAGCGATCCCTTGTGTATTATTCCAGAGTACCCGCCACTGAGCTACGAGACAATTTACAAAACTGAAATTCGCCGTGACGCATTGGGGCGAATTCAAGTGTGTATTTTACTCTCGCGAACTCAGACGCATTGACCAACGTTAAAGTGTTTGCGTGCTGACGCATTGAAGTGTATACACGGAAAAAAAAATTTCATTAAATTTTATAGAACTAGTCCTATAGTAGAGGATACGACGGGTAGTTTATTAAAAGTTAAAATCTTCTTGGTTTTACATTGCATCGAACTATTCTACAAAATTTAATACAGAGTTCTCTAAAATGCGAAAAACGTAGAATAGTTCTAGAAAATCTAAAAGTCCAGCTAATATACAGTCTACATCGGAGAAGTCTCGAAACTATAGAGAACAGTTCTATAAAATCATGGCCGATTTTTAGCCTAAAAAAAAA
>CAKNXH010058965.1:0-41020 GCA_932178445.1 Andricus quercusramuli
AAGATTTTTTAAGTTTTCTTGGCTCAAATTAAAGATAAGATTTCAGGCTCCATGTCGTATAATTTTCAGGTTTTTTAAGAAATTTTCCTAGGTCGTGCAAAAAGTTGAATTTGAGGTAGAAAATTTGAGAAAATCTTGAATTTTTTTTTTGAACTTCTCAAGTGCTGTACTATTTCCAGAAGGTCAAAAAAATATTTGTTGGGTACCAATATACGTGGAATTTCATGAGCTTTCCCACTGTTTTTTTAAAAATGCCCTATCTCTTTTTTTCGCCGAAATATCGCCGTTCGAAGTCAGCAGTGATTTTTAATAGCGCTCACGCCAGTCGTGCGCACAATTTCCGACGGTAGTGTATGTAGAAGACAGTCAACGAATTCTTCGACAACTTATAAATCAGTTCTTCGTTTCTGTGCTAGAGTTATTGTATTCCAAATCGTTTGGAATCTGGAGGACTTTTTATGAAAAATTGAATGTTTGCCTTGAAATTTGTCAAAATCTGCTGAATAAAAATTCGAAAACTGATGTTCCTAGATTGTCTTACAATAATTCGATGTTTTTTTCACTTTTTCGATGAAGTCTGCGGTTCTTTAATCAAAATTATACGAGATTCTAAAAAAAAGTGGCCTATCCTAGAATGGTTGACTAGTCAAGTGAAGTATCGACAATTTATTTTTTCCGTGTAGATAAATTTCTTGACCTTTTCGGTGTACTATTCCAGTTATGTTTCCAGAAATTCTATTTAGTAATTATACAAATAAGGCACGGGACATACGTATTCGGTGTTTTTTATTTTCACGAAAAGACAAATTTTTTCTATTTCATCTGTGTCGACAGCACGAAGATTATTGCTATGGCATCTTTCTTTCTTGATGGTTTCACACGAATTTCGGTACGCGTTTTCAGTAATAAGGTATCTGCAAATTGTATATTCTGCTGCAGGTTATGTGTCGACTAGATATTTTCAATTTGTACGAAGGAACCATCAATAAGCTTAGCAAAACTGTTATTAGAACGTTGTTCCTTATTCTTTATTGATGAGTAAATGCATTTATTTTTAATCATTCTGTGACAAGAAACAGTTTCACGTGATAACTGCAGCTGTTCAGTCCATTGTTCTTTAGCTTTCTTAGCAACTCTAAAATATCGAACTGATTTTATGTTATGAGTTTTTTGCGTGTTTTTCAGTTAGATTTAGGTAGTATTGTCTTACATGAGCTGGAGCCAGAGGAAAAATACGATTTTTCAGAATACTGTAACACTGGCGCATAGACAATTGACGACATACTTGGTGGATTTCTTCTTTTGCAGAATGTAAAATGTTCAGTACATTTCCGTTTGCGCTTTCAAATGGATACGGTATAAGACTTAGCGCCTTTATTCCAATACTCTTAAGGATATATCATGAATTCTTTAACCAACTTTTCAAGGCGTTCTAGTTCAGCTCTCGTGATACTGGTTTGCAAAGAAATATGAGACGCTCTAACGAACAGAGCACAATGCTGCAGCAATTTTTTCTCCATGAACAATTTAAGAATCGGTAGGCTGAAATAAAGTGTCCAATTCTGCCACTCCTTTGCTTTCCAATATGCTCTGTCACTTATAGAGCGAGTCAAACGTAATGCTTGATGTCGAACCTGGATACTATCTAAGAGTGGATCGATTTCCTTTATATCTTTAGCTGTCAATGTTCTTAACAATGGGGATATTTTGCTATCAAACCAGTAATCAGCAAGTTGTCGCGCTATGCCTAATCTTGCAAAATGCAAATCGTCTGGTACAAAACCAGAAACGATGTTAAACTTTTTTAAGTTGATTAATGGTGACGCGTGCTGTACTCCGTACGTATGATACAGCTGATACAGGTGAGCTTTTAAATTTTACTGTTCCGTCACAATTGAAAGTGAATGTTATATACCGCGTTCTCACTTCTGGATCTAATCTTAATACAAATTCCCGATATGCTTTCCCGTCGTAGATTTCTTTATAAACACCAGGTTAATGAACTCTTCGTACAATGTTATCGTAGTATTCGTCATGGCGCTCTAACAATTCCTTTATGGATGATTGTCAAATTGTAGGCAAATTTTAGCATCTACAGTGGCAATCATATCATTATTAGGAATTAAATATTTGATAACGGAAATTTATCTTATCACATGTGAAAATTTTAAATCCAAAAGGGGCAGTTGTGGAAAGAAGAAATAATAATGAATCCATGCGCACGCGCATATAATTAGTTGTACGCTATTCTATTGTACCGTACGGTAATGATGCGAGAACAATGTTAAAGTTTAACCTTTTTTAATGTTTATAAAAAAATAACAGATTTCAATTATAAAAATTCACCTACTTATGAAAGAAAACACCGCCAAACAAGTAACTGAATGGTTTTTATAATTTTTTTTCACCCTGGAATAGGTTTTTAACGCACGTACGGGAATGACGTTTTTGTTGTCAAGATGCACTTTTCAGTTTTAATATCGGATTTACAAAAAAGAGAATTAATATTTTAAGCTGAATTTTATAGAATCTTGTATTAAACGATACGCCTAATATTTCTGTATTTATTACTCAACTGTAACTACAATATTTTACTAGAAAAAAAGACGTACGGTAATGACGTCTGAAATGGCAAAAATTGAGGGACAGACTTCAAGGCTTTTACAATATTATTTATTTGACTTAAAAAATGTGCATACATTAAATTTATGTTCATGTGAAGTTTACAAACTTGGTACGTTAAGCGTTTTCCAGGTTGCTGTCTAAAAAAAAGGAGAAAATCAGTTTATCCTTGTGCAAAGTGACGTTGGGACGCCATACGGTAATGACGTTTCGGGTGTTCTTATATTAAATTAAAGTAAATAGGAACAAAAAAGAAAAAAAAGAACTTACCATTTTGTAGAGGATGATAATGAGTGTTTATTAAATTTAAAAAAAAATTAGCACAAGCTTCTAAGTTAATGTTATATTACTGGGACTTCAAGTTTGCCTTCAATTTGACAATTACGCTTATACTGTTTTTGATATTAAACGTTACGTAAAAGGTCTTAAAATTGATACTCCGCAATGAAATTACTTTGCTGCAAATTAGTCACTCTTTTTGCTGATGAGAACATACAAAAGTACTAACATACGCACCGTAGTACGGACAAATAGCATGATAATTAATGAAATGTGAGGAGAATAATAATTTGTCAACCATATAACGCGCGTCTGCAAGTATTGGTCTCGCAAACATACAATTCACCGCTTTAAATAAATTTGTAACTGCAGTGTGTTTCAAGTGATGTGCAATTTAATACTTCAAATACATTAGCAAAAGCTCACATTGAGTCATAACTACAGGTACATTCAAGATGCGTAAAATGTCACCCGACTGTAACGTTTTCAGAAATTCGTTGTGTGCTATCCAGTTCTCCATTCCTTCGTCGGCGTTTTCTTGTACGGGACCATATTCTTGATCCACCCCTATTGGAAAATCAAATGAGGAGAGGTTTCCGTGATCTCCAATCTCATTAGCATCATCACTAATGACAGTCTCTATCTGCGTCATCATCACCCTCATCTGAAAAAATCTCAAAGAATTTTCATTTTTATCTCTAGAACAGTAGTATTGAAATAAGTGCGCCTGATATAGATACTGCGGATGAGGAAAATTTATTTGTGATGAGTTTAGCTAAGCTGATTTCGAAATCAGTTTGACACAGCAGGCTTTGTAGAGCAATTTTTGCATAACGTTTAAAAAATTAGATTCAGTTTTAGTTGTTCGTACCGGTCGCAGAATGATTTTTAGCCGTGAAAATTTGTGTTCAAGAGTTTTTCTGATATTTGTCGTGAAATTTGAGATGAGTAGATTGTGGAAGTGCGTAGTAGGGTTTGTTTATGAGAGACTGATTGAGAGATTAGGAGATTGACAAGTGGGTGAGGATACTTTTAGGGATCAAGACTGATTTGTGTGGCAGTTTAGGTTAGGTTGTTTTGAGGGTTGTGACAGGGTGGGGTTGGAGGACCGGGTTATTTATAGCAGGGCGGGATAGAGAGGGAGAAAGGCAAGGCAGGTAGATGCGACGTCAGGTAGAGATTCAGATCAAAAAGTTTTCATGCCGCCAAAAGAGGAAAACAAAGAAAAGATGGCAAGGGGAAAGTATAGGAAGACTGTAGAAAAGGAGAGATTGAGAGCGAACAGCTCTCGGTTGAGGGATTCCTCAAAAGGCAGAGAGGTAGAGGGGAGATGGGAAGCAGTGAAGACAAGGAAGATATTGGGTCAAGCTTGAAAAATCCAAAAATGTTCAGATCGCCGCCGGAAAAACATAGTTTTGTGGAGAAGGAGCAGAACAATAAAGGGACATAAGAAAACAGAGTTGAGACTAAAGATCCGATGGAAGAAGAAAGATTGGAAGAAACACGCGAAAGTGTGATAGAAGTAATGATAATATATGAAGGAGAGCAGGAGAAAAGGGGAGAGGAAATAAATAATGAAAATAGGCGGGAAATGGCCGAACATAGGAAAAAAATGAGAAAATGGGAAGAAGTCAGGGAAAAGCTAGAGGAAAAAATGCAGACGTTGGAACAAAGACTAGAAAAGCAAGAAGAGACTAATAAAAATTCAGAGGAGTTGGAAGTTAGGATACAAAAATAGAAAGCTCAAACCTGAAGTTTGGAGGTGGCGAGAGTGGGAATAAGGAGAAGGAAAGTTTGAGAAAAATAGAACAAAGAATGGAAAAGAAAGAGAGAGAAGAAAAGAAACATAGTGATGAAGAGTCTAAGATAAGAGGGGAAGGAGCAGAAGGAAAGAATGAAAGAAGTACTTAAAAGGTTTGATGCTAAGGTAGAGATAGAGGGAAGAGCGAAGCTATAGGTAGGGAAAAGCGAAGAGGGGAGAGAATCGTACTGGTGAAACTAAAGAAATGAGAACATAAGAGGGAAGTGATTACAAAGATAAGGGTGTTATATGGAAGCTCGGAGAGAATAGAGGATGATTTGACATATGTGGAAAGGAATATGCAGTACAAGTTAAGGAGAAAAGGGGAAGAGGAGAGAAAAAACAGAAGAAGACCATAGGTTAAGTCTGGGAGAATACAGATAAAAGGTGTACGGTGGGATTGGAACGAGGACAGGAAAGAGTTAGCAGAAATGGAGGTGTCGAAAAACTAGGAGAGAATTGAACGAGAGATATAGAAATAAAAAATAGTAGAAAACAAAAAGAGACGAAAAATGGGAGGAATGCTCGTGGGAGCAAGGAACGAATGTATAACAGAAAAGGATAAAAAAGAGATAAAAGAACCAAAATAAGGGTTAATAGTAGAAGAGATAAATATGGCAGGAGAGAGGTGGAAGATAGTGGAGGTTTATGTGAACAGTAATGTGCAGGATCGAATAGATGAAATGAGATAACTGAAGGAAGAAAATAAACAAGAGATTAGGCTTATAACAGGATAAGATTTTAATGCGAGAACAGAAGATAGAGGTGGGAGGGAATGGGTTGCAGAGCGAAAAAAAATGCAAAGACAAGATTCTGAATGGGGACGAAAAGACATTGTTAAAGAGCCTAGATGAGATGAAGTGGTTTATCCTAAACGGCAGTATAGAGGGGGGATAGGAAAAAGAATATACACGTTCAGGAGGAAAAAGGGGAACGATAATTGATTACGTGGAAGTGGACGATGAGGTAAGAGAGAAGGTCAAGAAACTAGAGGTAGGGAATTATACAGGTTCGGCTCACCCTCCCATAATAGTGACATTAGAAGAATAAAATAGGAATAACAAGAAAGCCAAATAAGAAGGAAAAGAAAAAAAGCAGGAAGTGGGGATTGGTCATTGGAAGGTAAATAACAGTTTAAGGAAAAGGTCAGGATTGTCAAAATGGGGAAAGGAATTGTAAACGAGGAGATGGAAATAATGATAGGAGAAATAAAAAGAGCATTAGGGTGCACAAGCAAAAAAGAAGTTAGTGAAGGAGGGGATGGAAGTGGATGGAATGAGGAATGTAAAGAGAAGATGAAGAAAGTGAGAAGGGAATCAAGAAAATGGACATAAGAGATGGAGATGAGATTTCAAATAAAGTCTCGAAATGTATGGCAACGAGAGGGGTGGCCAGAGTTATGGAAGCAAGGAGTAGTGGTGCCCATTGTGAAGGAAGGTGAAGGAAAGGAGGTCAAAGATTATAGAGGAGTGACATTAATGCCAACATTGTGTAAAGTATATGTGACTTTTATTGAAGAGTTTAAAGAAAGAAGTTGAAGAAAAAAAGATAGGGCCATCGAATCTGACAGAGTATAGAAAAGGGATGGGGTGATGGACAATATGTATGTTCTGAAGTATCTAGTAAGTAAGAGGATTAAAAGGGAGAAAGGCGCCATGATAGCAATGTTCGTGGAGCTTAAGGCGGCGCGGCGTTTGATTTATTAGACCGAAAATAGGTAGAAAAAGTTATGATGGAAAAGAGGATAAGAAAGGGATTGATAAAGAGAGTTTTGGAAATTTCAGAGACAAAAAACAGAGTAAAGGTAGAAGATCAAGTAGGAGATAGCTTCTGGTTGGTGAGAGGAGTAAGGCAAGGATGTCCTCCGAGCCCAATTTAATTTAACGTATTAATATCAGACTTTGAAGAAGAAATGAAGAGGAAAGGATAGGGAGGAGTCAGGCTAGAAAACAAAAAGATATATACACTGGCATACGCGGACGATATAGTGTTGATGGCAGAGGATGAAGGGATGGGGTGCTTAATTACAGGATTAGAGAAATACTGAGATGGGAAAAAGTTGGATATAAATGTAGAACAGAGAAAGATAATGAGGTTTAGAAAAGAAAGGGGAAGGAAGAAATAATGGACGGGGAGATGGAAGGGAATAAAGTTAGAAGTAAAAGAGTGTGAATATCTGGGATATACTTTGCAAACAAGTGGAGATCATGGAGCTCATATAATACATAGGATAAGAAACGCGGCAGGAGTAGCGAAACAGACATGGGGAATAGAAAAAAGAAGGTTGAGAAAAAATTGAAGAAAGAGAATTGGCTATTAGATACGCTAGTATGGCCAGTATTAGGTTATGGAGCAGACATATGGGGATGGAAAGAGCGGAAAGAGATTAAGAGTTTACACGAAAGGTATATAAGGTGGACGTTAGTGGTAGACTGAAGGACGCCAAGAAGTATGGTGAGAGAAGAAGCGTAAAAGGATAAATGAAGTACTAGAGCGTTTGATAGAGTTTTGATAGAGGTAGAAGCAAGGAGAGGGAGGGCGACAGAATTATCGAGATGGGAAGAAGAACGGAGGGAGTTCTTTAATGCTAGAGATATAGAAGACGGTACTGGAGTAAACTATGAATAATGGGGGAAAAGGGAGAGAGAAAGACAATTAATAGAAAGATGGGGGATGATTAAGAAATCAAAATATAATAAGTGGTATAAGATGATAAAAAGGGAAGGAGTACCAAAGTATTTAGAAAAGGAATGGGGAGAGAGAAGATGGACAGGAATAGCAAGATTTAAATTGGGAAAAGAGGTAAGGGAAGGGATGTATTGGGAAATGAAAGAGAGCAAAAAGTGCAGTATGTGTGAATGGGAAGAGGAAACATGGGAGCATGTGTGGGGAGGATGTAGCAGAGGAATGGAAGATAAAGGAAGCCGTCAAGAGAATGTGGTAAATATTCTAGGGTAGGATGGCCTGGGGGCAGAGTGGATGTAGGAGATGGAGGGGGCTAGAAGACCGAACGAGAAAGAATGAAAGAATGTAGGTGAAAAGATGGCAGAATGGAAGTACAAGAGAAGTGAAAGAAAAAGAAAAAGGAACTTGCTTATATTAGGAGCATAAAGATTTGTAACTAATGGTTATGTAACAGCATAAGTGGATTAACCTGCAGCCCGTACACCCCTTCACGAAACGCAGAGGGTACACCTCGGTATTTTTGACCGGGGCGTCCAATTTCTCCGTTTTATCCATTCTTAAATGTAATATTACGTAAAACATGAGGTACAATTATACCTTGAAGTCATATTTTCCTGGCTTTTTCGGCATGTATTGCCTGAATTTACATCGGCCTCGAAATGACACCAGCATTTCATCAATATATACTAAATCGCTCAGGCTCATTGGAAACTTGGTTCAGAATGCCATTTAAAACTGTCAGAACAGTACTACCAACAGAAGAAGAATGATCTAAACATTTACCTCATCCTCGTTGATGGCGTCTAGGAGGCTACTGAAGAGCTAAACCTTCGGTCATGCATAGGGTAAGAGGGGAAGGGAGGGGTAGCTGCACGCCCCGGTCAAAAAGACCGGTGTACGGGCTGCAGGTTAAGATGCGGTTGATATGAGATTTTCTGTAAATAAATGTGAATAAATGTTAATAGTAAGGATATTATTTTATAAAATATGTAGGCGGAAGTATTGTAAGAAATGGAATGTGAGTAAACCCTTAGGGGACACATTATAAATGAAGAAGAGCAATCATTTTATTAAAAACGATAGGGTAGGCAGACAATTTTTTAAATTAAATGATAAATCTCCTAAGGTTTGACGGAGCCAAAAAAAGTTTTAAAAATTCATCAACCTCAGAATTTCCGAAAAGTCTCTAAGAATCATTATCGTCTCAATCTCTGTAGCGTGCCAAATATCTGAAAATTAAACTAAATTTGCATATAATGATTGTATTAAAAAATCCTTACTTTTAGGGGCCCCTTCAAATAAAAACAAAGTCTGCAAGCTCCAGAAATTATGCTAAACATTTTTGAGCTTCTGAAAACTTTCTCAGACTCGCAATGAACTTAAGAAAATTCAGAAGTCTTCACAGCTTAATAAGAAAAATAAAAAAAATAAAATAAAAATACATTCTTTCATTTCAAATTCTAAACGTTCGTTCATTTTTCTATGTTCATTTCAAATGTAATAATGTTTTCAAAAGTGCAAAATTTTTTAAGATAATTTTTAGAGCTTCCTAAATTTATTTTAATTTTAAGGGGTCCCTGAAACAGGGTGGCCGTTTCAATCAAGGAACAAAAATTCTTGAAGTGAACACATACGAAGTTGAAGACGCTAGCACTTTCTGAATTATCAAATTTAAATTGAATGCCGCTAAACTCCAAAATTAGACATTTTTATCTTTTATAAATTGTGCAGTTCAAAGAATCAAAAAATTATAAATCCAAGCTATCATTTCGAATGCTCTTAGTTTAAAAAAGGAATGAAGAAATTAACAATTTTAAGTGAGAAACATTAAAAGTTGAAAGATTACAATTTTTTTAATTAAACACTTTTTCAATTAGAAGTTAAATTATTTTAATTTTGATTCATAACAAATCAATAATTTTTCCATTGATATTTGTACAATCATTTTCCAAGGCATCTCTAGAACCTTTTAAAATCCACAAATAGCTGCAAAATTTTATTTCAAAGTCTTCAAAAATTTACATTTCATTTTATGGTTTTTGCAATCTTGACAAATTATAAATTATTTTTGAAGTTTTTTCAAAAGTTCTAAATATCTTTTACAATGATTCGAATTTTTCCTAAAACGTGTAATAAATCCTGCAAAATTAAAAAACTTGCTTTAAAATTTTCCTGATTTTTTTCACAATTATGAAAATCTTTTGAATTCTTTTTGAAAAATTCTCTTCAAACTAATTTTTCAAAATAAAAGTTATTTTCATTTTCTAAGGAATCTTAATATTTGTTTTTTTTCATTCTTTTGAATTTTTTTAAAATGTTTAAAAAGCTTCTAAACTTGTTGTTCGAAGTTTTACATTTTTTGAAATCTATTCAAGTTTTCTTTTATTTTTTTATCTTTTGAAAACCTCTAAATATCTCTTAAATGTTTATAATTTTTTCCTAAAGCAATACTTGTGCAATTGTTATTCATTCGTTGGAATTTGTTTTTGTAAAATTTTTTTCAAATATTCTGTTAAAAGTAATTTTTTAAAATAAAAAATGATTTATTCCCGAATACCGTGTTATGAGCCTGTAACTCCCCGTGAAAAGTGAGCGTTATAAAGCCTGCTGAAATATTATTAGTTCTGAACGCCCCCACACTGAAATATAAAAGTAATCTCAATTTTCTACACACACACACAATTCAATTGAATGAATCTTGAGAAAACTTTTTTATTATATTAAAACGTTTCAAAATACTTAAAAAGCTTGAAAATCTTAATTGGAAAATTTCCGTAACATATATTTTATCTTAAATCTTTTCAACTTTCAGAGTAAGTTTGAATCTTTTCAACATTTTTGAATATCTCCTCAACTTAAGCGAATTTTTCCTAAATGAATTATTGTTTAACTATTATATACATTAAAATTGAATAATTTCATTTGGAAAAAACATTTTTATTTTCTTAGTTACAAATTTTTTAATTGAACGGGTTAAAATGGGTTATTATTTTTATTATTAGTTCTGGGTTGAGACCGCAACAGCACCTGACATTGTGAACTAAATGATTTAATAATTGAAGAAGTTAATAATTTAAATCAACATTTGTAAAAAGTTAACCTCAAAATTATTTAAAGTTGCATTATGTACCATGAGATATAAAATGTGTGATATTTCAAGTGATAGATTAGATTTTTCTTCTAAAAATTTTGTAAAATTCTCAGCATGTTCATCATTTAAAACACTTATGGGGTATAATTTCTGAAGTGTACCCACCTCAAAAATGAAAGTTGTCCGATCGGGCTAAAAATTAGCCTAATTGTAGTCCTATGAGATAGTACTTCTCACATCAAAAATTAATTTATTGTGATGATTATTTATCAAAGTGGAGGGGGTAGAATTTATAGGGTTTTCAAGCAAAGCCTTACTTCCAAACGTTTGTAACTTTTGTCCTGTTGACTGAAACAAAATTTCACCTCGAATATTTTCGATAGATTTTTCCACAAACTTTCTGGTGGTGATAACAATTTTCAAAAAAAGTCAAAATTTGACCCGAATTTTTGAAAATCAAAAATAAATTTGACTTTTTTTCAAATTTCGGCACTTTTTTTCTTCTTCAAAATAGTTTTGAAAGAAAGCTGAGATTTTTTCCTATGAGACCTCCAATTTTCATAGTGGCAAATTAATTCGTCTTTGAGTAATAGAACGATACGTAAACAAGATGCCGTGATAGGGTGAGTGGCGCGCGATTTCCCCTAGTGCGCTCACGCCGAGGATCTTTGGGCAACGCTTTAGTGCCAGTTTTTCAACTTCAGTAATATTATATGCTACTAGAATAACTGCTCTCTGCATTGCCAGGATAAATTAACAAGGCCTGCATTACGATCAGTGTAAAATTGATTGGGAATATGCTTTATAAATTATAAGTGAGAATTCAGGTACAATAAGTGTTCTAGAAGGAAGTAGTGGCACACATAATGTTTGCGTTTGCGTGCATCATGAGAATGTCAAGTTGATGTTGAATGAAATAAATATTCCACATTTAACAGAGGATACTGACATAGTGCTCACAAATTATCACGACTGCCTGGATGCTATTGTATGTCCTGACTCTTCAAGTTCCTGTCATTTAGGAGAGTGTGAAAACTGTCCAGGTACTGCAAACTTGAAAGATAACATCACAAAAGCTTTTGATGAACATTGTATTAATGAAGTGAGGTTTGAAATTTGGCTACAGACCGACAGATGTACTCTAAAGACACTGGTAATGGATACTGATGAATTCGTAGATGATTTCTGTGAAAGGCTGTTGAAATTAAAAACTCATCACTTCATTTCAAAGGAGCAATCATCTTTTTTCAAAAACCTGAAGGAAAATGTATTGCCTGGGGAGTACTTGATTTGCTTCGATTTCGCTGAGAATTACGCCTTCATAATTCAGAATGCAGCGCAATCATTCCACTGGAATAACGACCAAGCTACAATATTCACTGTCGTGATTTATTATAAAAAAGATGGAGAGCTCAAGCACGTAAGTATCGCAATCATATCTGATAACTTAGCTCATGACACGGTAGCTGTTCACGAGTATCGAAAGATAATAGTAGATTATTTGAAAACTCATTTCAGGCCAAAGAAAATCTACTATTTCACTGATGGTGCAGGGCAACATTTTAAAAATAAGAGTAGCTTTGTTAATCTCCAAGCCCATGAAGAAGATTTTGGTATCCAAGCTGAATGGCACTTCCATGTTACATCTCATGGTAAGTGTGCATGTGATGGTATTGGAGCGAATATAAAGAGACAAGCAGCACGATCAAGCTTACAATGTTCTCCGAAACATCACATACTCACTCCCCATGCTTTGTTTCAATGGGCAAAGAGTAACTGTAAGGAAACCGACATTTTTTTCAGCAGCAAAGAAAATCATGCCTTAGCCACCGAGTTACTGAAAGCCAGATTTGACAAAGCTGTCACGATACCAGGTACATTTCAGTACCACGCTTTCATTCCCACTCAAGATGGAAAACTTCAACTCAAGAATTTTTCTTCCTCTGAGAAATACGACATCCTCTCGAATGGCAAAAAACAGAAACCGCAAAAGAGGCCTGCAAAGAAAACAACTGTTGAAACTATCGCCAAAAAATCGAACAGGAAGACACATAATATTACCATATAATATTACTTAACTTTAAAAAGTGGCTCCTAAGCGTTGCACAAAGATTCTCGGCTTGAGCGCACTAGGGGAAATAGCGCGCTACTCACCCTATCACGGCATCTTGTCTACGTATCGTTCTATTACTCAAAGACGAATTAATTTGCCACTCAGAAAATTGGAGTTCTCATAGGAAAACATCTCAGCTTTCTTTTAAACCTATTTTGAAGAAAAAAAAGGTGCCAAAATTTGAAAAAAAGTCAAATTTATTTTTGATTTTCAAAAATTTGGGTCAAATTTTGACTTTTTTTGAAAATAATTATCACCACCAGAAAGTTTGTGAAAAAATCTATCGAAAATATTTAAGGTGAAATTTTGTTTCAGGCAACAGGACAAAAGTTACAAACGTTTGAATGTAAGGCTTTGCTTGAAAACCCCGTAAATTGTACCCCCTCCACTTTGATAAATAATCATCAAAATAAATTAATTTTTGGTGTAAGGAGTACTATCTGAAAGGACTACAATTAGGCCAATTTTTAGCCCGATCGGACAACTTTCATTTTTGAGGTGGGTACGCTTCAGAAATTATGCCCCTTATGTATCTTTTCTTATTATCACTCGTCCCACTTATAGTAATTTATGTTAAGATCTCCTTATTATCAAATTTGCACGATACGTTACCAACAAGGCAGACCACGAAAAGCACGGTGACAACGTTTATTTGATTTATAGAAAACATTTGAGATCTTTCAAGTTTCGAGTTTGGTTAAAGTACAACAAAGACTCAAACCCGAAACATGAACTGGAAGATGGCTCCCTAGAGTTCGAAAGGTGGTAACTTACGTCAGGAAAGACGAGAACGTTACCGGTAAGTTACCGGTAAGTTCTCGAGCGATTTTTTTTCGAGAATTTACGAGAATTTTAATTTGTCACCTAAATAAATTAAATTCGGATACGCCTGTGTTGATTTTTAGTAACTTAGGGAATACTTTTTCAAATTATTAACGATCCCAGTAAAAAAAACTAATTGGGACGAATTGAGAAGAATTCGCCAGGAGCCCCCGTGAATCTTGCTTTGCGACAATCTCGAATTGGAGATGGTGATGAATTCGTGTAAATTCGTGAAAAGGGATAGTCTTCAACTATCCTATTCGCCCGAATTCAGCGAAGAATTTTTAGGGGGTCCAATTCATTTGAATGCGTCAGCATGAATTATTTTCAGTGTCCGCCAATCCATTTTAATTCGCGATATTTCAAGTCAAGCCCTAATTCGGCAGAATTTAAATATTAAATATTCAAAACGTTTAAGACGATCCAAAAGTGATAAATAATAAAGAAAATCAAGTACAAAAATGCTTTAATAACCTCAATGACAAAAGAATAATTTTATTCTATACAAAAACTTCCATGAAACGCACAGTTTTCAATTTATCCAATTCTCTTATTACACTTTTTTACTCGTGTCAGTTTTAAATGTGGAATAACTTTTCCGACACAACAATTTAAAATAGGTAAAAGAAATAATTGAATTTCACTTATTTCACAAAGGGCTCAATACTTTTTCCCCCTTATGGATTTAAATCGTTCAAAAACCATCTACAACTAATAAAAAAAAGAACAGTGCAGTTAAAAAAACATTTCAATAACCTTAGTGAAAACAACAATTTTCTGCTATATAAAAACCTCCATAAAATTTGAAGTCTTCGATTAATCTAATTCTTTTCTAATACTTTTTAACTTGGTTTTTAGTTTAAAATAACAATTCCTAATCAATAATTGAAAATATGTATAAATTATGGTAGCACATAAGCTACAAGTTACAACCTATTTCAATTTTCATTTTATTTTGCACAATGCACATTGTAAAACAACTTGTTTATCGAAAATATATTATTTTCTATGCAGAAACTTAAAATTTTAATGAAATTAATTTAATTCCGACTATCCACTAACAATCCTAATAAAGCCTATTAGAGAAGCAATTTTGTAATTTTGCAGCTTCCCATAAAATACAACCTAATAGATACCTGATAGAACCACCTCGAAGGCTGCACTTTGAATTTTAATCCAATTAATTTAATTCCGATTAGCCGGTAATAATCCTAATACAGCCTATCAGAGAAGCAAGTTTGTATTTTGTAACATTTAGAGTAAATGAATATCTCATTGGTTCCGATTAGAACCTATTAGAAAAATATAGCACATAGAATAGTTGTTTTCGAAAGCCTAATAGAGTCACATAGAAAGATTTTTTCAATTCCAATTTTCGTCCCAATGTATACCATTAAGCCATTTCCCTTTCGGGGTAGGCGTGTCACTACCCGATTCGGGTAGTGTTTCTAGGTGGATAGTTTCTTGTAGTAAAGAACTACAAGTGTGGGCTCACCACACTCACGACGCCAACAGCACGCAGTAGTATTATTCCCGAATGGTCACCCATCCAAGTACTAACCGCGCCCAACACTGCTTAACTTCAGTGATCTAGCGAGAACTGGTTTTTTCAGCGCGGTATGGCCAATAGTAGATTAAATACCGAAGACAACCGGTTAGAATCCAAATTGAAATAAAAAACTGTTCAGAACCATTTAGAACCATATAGAAATTTAAGTTGATCCAATGAACTATCTAAACGGTGTATAATAATTACTAAAGCATCATTTTTAGTAGGATTGATTCCGGAGGTCTACTCAAGTACCTAATAGAACCTGTTAGGGAAGCAATTTCGTACTTGTAGCACTTGAAATAAAGCAGATCCCAATAGAATCCCAATAAAGCCGCCTAAAATATATCTCTTCAAATTTTAATCCGATTAATTCGATTCCAACAGGCCACTAAAATCCTAATAGAACTTCTCAGGGAAGGGATTTCGTACTTAGCGCACTTGGAACCAAGCAGATCTCAAGAGATACCTTATAGAGCCGCTTAAAACACATCACTTCGAATGTTTTCCCCAATAATTTCATTCCGACGGTCCAATAAAACACCTAATAGAACCTGTTAGGGAAGCACTTTCGTACTTCTATTTCGAATAAAGCAGATCCCAATAGGGATCTATTAGAGCCGCTTAAAACACATCACTTCGAATTTTAATCCGAATAATTTAATTCCAAAGGTCCAATAAAATACCTGATAGAACCTGTTAGGGAAGCAATTTCGTACTTAATAATATGTCAAGTAAAAGAATACCTCATTGTTTTCGCGTAGATCCTGTTAGAAAAATTTAACAAAATAACACAAGTACCGAATAAGACCGGTTAGAAACCATTTTAAAATAAGAATCCTATTAGAAATCAGTTAGGACCATATAAGATCCATCTGCATCCTATACGTTTTCGAAACGGATTCTATTGATACCTAACTGTCATTTTTACTGGGGGTAGCATTGAGTGGTAAGAAAAAAGGAATGAATGAAAATATCAGAGATATCAGAGAAACGACCGTTTTAAAAGTATTTCATCATATTTCATCTTTGAACACGTCGCATTCGGCAGCTTACTGTGCAGGCAATACAAAAAGTGAAATATGCCAAAGGAAAAAAGTGTTTTATGGAATTTCTTCCAAAAAGGCGTTCATAAGGATGATAAAATTAGTTACAAGTGCAACTATTACAGTGAACTTTGCGTAAGAAATGCTACACGCCAAAGAAGGCATTTAGAAGAAAAATGTTTTAAGTGCCCTCAAACAGTCAAAAAAATGTTGAAAAAGGAACAAATAAATGATGTCGTTCTCATGTAACGACGTATACTTATAAGTGAAAGCAATGATATTTATTGTTAGAATTTATATTTAATAATATAATAGTAGGAACATCTAGGAATTAAGATCAGACTGACTAAACTTAATCTCAGTAATAATTAAGACAATAATACTGATTTTTCTTAACTTGTTCTACACTAATGTTTATAAATGTTTGAAAGAATTTACGGTATCAATGAATAAAATTCTATTTTGAAAAATATGGTTCTAATGTTTATTGCTATTTAGGATTCATTATTTTGAATATGAACGTTATTTCAATTAAACAACAAAAAATAAAAGTTAAAAATGAACGTTCTCGTAAATTCTCGATAAATTCTCCTATTCTCGCTAATATACGGTAACGTTCTCCGTTAACTTCTCCAAATTTAAATTACCGAGAATTTTCGAACTCTATAGATCTCTTTAGATGATGTTATTTGGTGTCGACCAGGTGATAACATTAATTAGAAGATGTTAATATTGTTGGTATACTGGTCCAAAATTTTTTATTAGAAACCTCAACGTTTCGCCCTTCGACGAAGGGCCTCCTCAGTCGTATAAATATGTATCGCCTAGACACAGAAGACATCAAAACAATATCACACCGTATAAAAAACGAAGTAAAAATTTGTTTTCTTATGTAAATTCTTTACCATCTTAATGAATCATGTCAATATAAAGAAAAAATGTGGGAGTAAAGTAAGATCCTGAAGCAAGTCATTTTAGCCGACTTTTTGTTTAAAATTATAAAAACTGATGCAGTAGATGTTAAAAAATATAAAAACAAAAATGAAACGACTTGCATACTGTTTTGGCATTATCAGGATGTTAATATAAAAATATTGGTGGGCCATCACATTATCCTTTAGCCAAGCAAAAGCAAATGACATTTCACAAATACAGAGAATTAATGTCGTATAGACAAGGTGGTTGTAGAATAAATTTGATTCGCTGCTCAATGGTCTGTTGTGTGCGCATTATATATCATACGTCATACATGAGATAGAAAAACGGATTCTCTCTTATTATCTTATCATAGCTATATAGTTTGTTTCTAGAGTAATTAAATTAGATATTGCAATTTATATTAGGTTGAAATTAATTCTATGAACAGTAGTATGCTATAAAATCGACAGCTATTGGTGTTAACAATCAACAATTATTAGAATTATTAATTAAGTTTAGATATACACTACTCAGACCATCGATGTCAGTCCTTTTGTTTACCGAAAATTTACTCTTCGCTATGTGAAACATTTCTCTGAATAATCTTTGTTTCTTATTTACTTCAATACCTAGTATATTCACAAGTTCAAAATCGAACTGATGATGCTTCGTATGAGAATGATACACTAATGCCGTACTCCTATCGTCGTGCCTGCAATCGTATTTGTGCTCATTCGTATTTGTAGCTCTCTCCTTTTCTACCGCAAGGCACTATTTTCCTTAGGCATCATGTGCAAGGAGGATAGCGTGATACGATAGAAAAGGACAGAGCAATCTTGGAATCTGCTGCGCTTGCGCTAGGGACCAAAAACAGGAACGGCAGAACCACGGGGCAGGGTATGTAACCACAGTAACGGTTTGTTGCGTCGCGTTTATCTTATGTGTAAGTAGCCTCTCTCTCTGCCCCACTCTTGCGCTAATGATTTTGTTCGAAGCCCCCGAAGCGTGATCAAGAAAATCCAAAGCGGAAAAAGCCGGCAGGCCGCCTCTTCCCGTTTAGACACGTGTCGCGAATTTTGTGATTCTCTTACTTGTAAAAGAAGTCGCAGTGCATTTGTGCAAAAAATGTCATCAAACGAAAACGATACAAGTTCACATTTTTCACATATGTATGCGGGCTTCTGTGTAGATATTAGTACATTTCGTAACTCGTGCGGACTGACGGCCTTTTTAAAACGAGCGCAATGTTTTTGTAACGAGTCGTAGGTAAGGGCGCCGTAGGCGCCCGAACCGGAGACGAGTTACAAAGACATAGCGCGAGTTTCAAAAAGGAAAGCCTTCAGTCCGCAGGAGTCACGAACGATACTTTTCAGAACAAAATCATAAATGGCGTGATTTTATTGTATCAATGGAAAAATGCGAAATCACGTTTTGAGTCGGTGAAGGTACGCATGAGCTCTGCTGCATTTTTGTTCTAACGAGCTTGAATGAGACCACAAAGTATAATGTGCGAGACCCCTGTAAAAAGGAGAGCATTAAAGTGCATTATATGGCATTGAAAAAATTGTACACTTTAATGACTATAAATCAACACAAATTCCGTTTCTGTCCGAATGTTGATTTAACGGCATTCGAATGCATTGATTGTATTCGATATATCCGGTCGGAAAAATCATAAAATGGCATTCGACTTATTTGGTAATTCAACAGCATTGAACGGCATTGGTTCCACTCTATGCCTTCGATCGCTGAAGGCATTGCATGGCATTAAACTGATACGGTCATTCAAGTGCATTTAATGGCATTAAATCAACGGCATCACAAAGAAGCCACTCTAATGCCATAATTTTTTTGTGTGATTCAAAATGATTCGAACGAAAACTGTCTAATGCCATGAAGCGCATTTGGACAAAAACGGAATTTGTTTGGATTTATAGGCATTAAAGTGTACGATTTTTTCAATTCCATATAATCTACTTCAATGCTCTCCTTTTTACAGGGACAATAGGAACACGCTATACTCTTCGTGAGAAACATCGACTCACTAATCCGCCATGAATTATCTTTCTATCTTTTTCTACGACGATCTCTCTCTAGCCAACTCTAACGTTACGAAAATACTCGGGCATGCAAAAACAAAGCTCTGCTTCAAACTCTACGTCACGCCGTGCTAATACTGAACCCTATTTTGTAACTCATCCAACGCACCGCCAGGTGCCGCTCAAAAAGCGTACTTTTGCGTTTGTCTATGGAGGCATGAAAACACGCCATTTTTATGATTGCGTTCTGAAAACAGTTTATCATAACCACAACCGATTTATGTCTGGGTCTTTGGACAACAACGCACGGAAAGGATTTTCAGGTAGGCAAATGCTACAGATTAGTGTAGACGGCGAAAGGGCACGTATATCGAGCACAAATTTGTTTCTTAGGAAATAACCCTCGTGAAAAGAAAGACCAACTTTAGATCACATTTAGACCAGTTTCAAACCACGTTAGGTCTTTTTCTGGTCTTTTACCTTTCAGCCTATACCTGCATCAATTTTAGGGCATTGAAATAGACACCACTCTCTCTGTTAAATAAGGATAGCTGTCTGTATCAACAGACTAGCTATACCTAAAAGTCCCAAAGAACCTGGGATGATTTATTATTATTTACGAGATCTAGAAGGCTTCAACCAGTTGCCGTTATATTTATGGAACTCTGTCCCTCCCTCCATCTCGCCATCTCTTTCTGTTATTATGGTTATGGTCCGGACTACTGACACGTGATGAGCCTAATAATGATGGGATATTGGGGGTTCAAACTGCCGGGACAAGAATATACCTGCCTATACTGTGATCTAAAGTTGGTCTTTTTTTCACGAGGGAACTGTAATTCATAATGTATAACTCTCTTTGGTAACACTATAATTATGAAAAAATCATGTTTATTAGACATATAATACTATGTGTATGCAATATATGTTAAACAGTTCGTTCGTTTTTCATCTATACCATTGCCTGGGGCCTATACCCATTTTTTAGCACTTTTTTCATTTTGTGCTTTTCAACTAATTGGGATACGTGCTGCAATTTGTGAGATTCATTAAATTTATGTTCTAAACTACATAATTGAAAATTTTTCGGAAAGAGCTCATTTACGCGAAATTAATGACTTTAGATTTCAAATCTCACTCAAAATTAATTTTTAATATATATTGTTCGTCAATTTTGATTATATCTAATAACATTTTCCAGTGCTCACATCAGTTCATCATTGTTGATGTACACTACCGTCCATTGCTATCGGACCTGCCTGCTTTTTCAGCTGTTGCTAAAGTCCCTTCATTTATGTAATATAAAATTGAATTTTTTCCCCCCCGATAGTAGTATGCAAGATAATAACATTATACATTCAATAAATCCAAATTTAAGGCGAGACTACAATTTTATAAAAAAATATTGCGAAGAAACATGAAATTTCGACGTTTTTGATAAATATTAATAACTCTAAAAATAATTGAAGTTTCTTGAAGTTATTAAGCTCATTTGAATGTTAAATATCCATAGCATTTCGATAAATCATTTACATATTTTTAAAAATTTTCCCTAGATTCAGCTAAAGACTGAAGTTGGCACAAAAAAGTAGAAAATGTCAAGAATGGTTCAAAACCTGAAAAAATGTTTTCAAAATTACAGTCGAAGCTATCAATAAGACCGCTAAGAATAAAGCCACTTCCCCTCATCCTTGCTCGAGCTCGCCGAGACGCTTCCCCCACTCTCACGCTGACATCGAAATTCGAGTCAGCCGCTACTAATAGTGCCGCCGTAGAAAAGGCCATGTTTAAGGTTTTTAGGCCAGTTTTTCTTATATTATCCAAATATATCAAATATTAATTGAGCTGCATGATCGAATAAGTGCACATACAATTATTTCACCGGGAGTAGGAAGGCCCCTAGAGGCTTTCTGGAGCATTTTCGACTTTTTATTTTTAAAGACTATATATAGATTTAAAATTCCATTGCGCATCTTTTGTTCAGTAGAAAAAAAGTTGTAGCTTCTTTAGTTTTCTAATTGAAGTATAAAAACTGACTTTTTTGGAAAAATCGATTTTAATTCGGTTTTCACTTCAACTCGTGCTCAGTCAGTCATTTTTTTGGAATTTTCCAATACAATTTTCAGGGAATGTAGTTCGAAATGTCGTCTGACTATGCAACAAAAGAAATAAAAAAATTTATGAAAAGCAAATTTTTAATAATTTTTTTCTGATGCTTGGCGCACATTGGACTTCTCTAACTTCCAGCATTTCGTTTATCGAGCGAATTTTCAGTACCAAAAAACTTTAAGCGAGAATGTTGTTAAAACAGTACAAAGAAGTCTCAAGTCGCTAACGGCTATGCGACTCGCGCGCGGACTGTAGCGAGTCTCGGATCCGATTCTTAATGCAGTTCCCCAGCGCCAAAAATTAAAACTAATCAAGAAATCAGGTAATATCAAAGTATTCTGAATGAATAAATAAATAATGCAATAATCAATTATTTGTACTCTGGGAGTATCCTTGCATTGATTGAAGACGATTTAAATTATATGCAAATCGTTATTGAAGAGTAAATCTTGGACCAAGGTACTCTTTGAAATTTAGCGCCCTTCAATTTAAAAAAATGCAAATCAGGGCCAATTTGAAGGCTGTAGACTTTTTTGAACGAAAAAAATGTATTTCCTCGCGCTGTGCCGCGGTCCCCAAATCACAAAATGCCAAGGACTGAAATTCTACGAACGACTTAAATGGGATTACCAGTGTATTATCGACGAAAGAATTTAGAAGTTTATAAGGCTGCCGTCAAAGTTAATCTTTAAATTATATCAATTTCTCAAATGAAAAAAATGCCTAAAGAATATAATTAAAAGTATTCCTATACTAGCATCAAATAATTTGAACTGATTACTCATCTTCGATTGACGATAATATAAAATTAAATTTATGTTTCGTATTTCAAAATAGGAGGGAGGTCAGCTTCAGTGCCACATGAAATTTTGAGGGAGGGTTCGCCGAAATGTCACAAATTCTGGATGACTCCAGAATCACTAGAATAGCGTCACATAATATGTGGACGCTCCCTTTGGCTTGATTTTGTGCAATTTCATTTTTATATGAAAGAATTTTTACCCCAATGTAATATGGTACAGACGTTTTTTGTATGAAATATGTTTTCGCTTATGTGTTATCGGCTAAATTTTAAGTAGAACAAAAAATTCAACTTTTTCTCCACTGTACTACGTACGACCTAAATGAATTTGAGTATGTTGGAGTTTTCTAAGGGAGGAAACAGTAAAAATATTTTCTTAGTTGTAAAATATACATTTTTTTTATAATAAATTTTCTTATAATAATAGTCACTCGTAAAAATTACTTTGTATTCAACACTTTCAGATTAATTTAATTGTGATCACTAGTGGATATTGAATGTATTTATAGTAAGACTGAAATAATGTTCAGTGATCAAACGAGATTATTATCGTTTCAATTATGCGGTGTTTACAAAGTGATATACTGTCTCCAATTTCCTAACAAGTAGGTTATTAGTTCCTTAAATATTTTATAACTCAAGAACTAAAACTTCAACTGATATTTGGAAAAGGAAATTTAAATTAATTTTTTTTATTTTTACACGGCCATATAAGTCCGGGCAACGGCCATACCACGCTGAAAAACCCAGTTCTCGTTAGATCACTGAAGTTAAGCAGTGTTGGGCGCGGTTAGTACTTGGATGGGTGACCGTCCGGGAATACTACTAACTGCGTGCTGTTGGCATGTCGTGGGTGTGGTGAGCCCACACTTGTAGTTGGGGGGGGGGGGGGGGGGGCCCCAGACTCAAGTGTCCGGACTTATATGGCCGCATAAAAATATAAAAAATTAATCTAAAATTCCTTTTCCAAAAATCTGTTGAAGTTTTAGGTTTTGAGTTATAAAATATTTCAACTGGTCTAATTAGGAGCACCGTATAAACAGCCGTGCGTGCGTGAACGGGATTCCAACGTAGCGTTCTCCCGTCTCCAACCCCACCTCTGCGCTCGTTTCGATAACACTGCTTTGAAATCTCGTTCACGTACACGCGGCTGTTTATACGGCTTTCCTGATTGGTCCAGTTCAAATATTTTATAACTCAAAAACCAAAACTTCGACTGATTTTTGGAAAAGGAATTTTCTGTTTATTTTTTTTATGTTTATACGGTCATATAAGTCCGGACACTTGAGTCTGGAACGCCCTGTATCAGGGTGTTTTTTTAAACTTGAGACAACGAAATATCTCAAAAAATACGCATCCTACGAAAAAAATCTCTGGAATAAAAACTTTTTATTTTCGAGGGGAAAAAAGATTTGTTAAAATTTACCTCACCCCCACCCCCACAGGAGGCAGGGGTGGGGGTAACTTTGTAATTTCAAATGGCAACCCCAATTTTTTATCACAGATTCAGATTCTCCTTTACGAAATACGTAACCTTTATTCGGGAAATTTGTTTCGATTCGCGATAGATGGCGCTGCAATTGCGAAAAATGAAATTGTTGACACTACTTTTAGCTCTACCCAGGAATAACGACACGGACGTAGTAGTTGTCTATTCCCTTCGGGGTGCTTAATTTCGGTGAGTCCCCTTGCCTCTCACCATCCATCGGGGTGCTTGAACTTTTGGCAACGGGACAGTAAAAGTGATAAAACTGTCGAAAACCATTCCCGAATGCAGTTGGTTGAGGACAGTCGATTTTGGATGTAGACATTACATATCATCGAGTCTCCACTGTCTACAATCCTCGACGTCATTCCGGCCGAGCGATAACCGCGTCTGTCCGTGCTTAACGTTTATTCATTAGGAAGGTTGATTGTGTTCATTTGATTTGGGTGTGTTGGTTGCTTTCGTTTGGGTTATTGTTGTTGTTCACGTTCGTTTGAGTTGGTTTGGGTGTCGTTGTATTTCCTCATTACCTTACTTCATTACTTTTACAATGGAAATTCTATCTCAGCAACAGAAGATTGAAATGATTCTCATTTATGGAGAAAGTGGCAGGAATATCAATGATGCTCTCACGCTTTATGCTCAACGCTCTCCAGAAAGTGTTCCTTCACGCCGTTCTTTTTACCGGGTTGTCCGAAACTTCATCACTGACGGAAGTGTACAACCGAAAGAAAGGAAGCGTCAAGTAACAGTTACTGGAGTTGATAATGAAATTGCAATTTTAGCTGCAGTCACTCATGACCCTCATGTTAGTACTCGACAACTAAGCCGCGATTCCGGAATGTCTCTATCCAGTGTTTAGAAGGTATTAAAACGTAATAATTATCATCCGTATCATATTTCACTGCATCAAGAACTTCATGGAAATGATTTTCAGAACCGAGTGACATTTTGTCAATGGGCGGTTCAGCAGATACAAGGAAACCCGAATTTCTTTTTTCTAGTACTCTTCACAGACGAGTCGTCTTTCACAAACCATGGTAACGTTAATCAGCACAACATGCATTATTGGAGTGTAGAAAATCCACATTGGTTGCGTGAAGTTGAGCATCAGCGTCCATGGTCCGTGAACGTTTGGTGTGGAATAATTGGAGATCAACTTATCGGTCCGTATTTTATTGATGGAAATTTGAACAGTGAAAAATATCGTGACTTTTTAGAAAATCAACTTCCAATATTGCTGGAAGACCTAAGCATGGAAGTGCGACACAACATGTGGTTTCAACATGACGGTTATCCAGCACATTATGCGGCAATCGCGAGGAAAGTACTCAATCGCGAATTCAATGGACGATGGATCGGTAGAGGAGGTTCAGTAAATTGGCCTGCCAGATCGCCAGGTCTTACGGTGCCGGATTTCTATTTGTGGGGTTATCTAAAGAATCGCGTGTATCAAGAAGTGCCCACAACTCGTGATAACATGATCGAGCGAATCAGGTCTCCTTGTGCACAAATATCACCAGACACAATTCGCAGTTGTGTGGAATCTTTCAAAACTCGGATTAACAAGTGCATCGAAGTGCGAGGACACCATTTTGAGCACTTATTGTAAAATAATTAATAGAAATCAAGCATCCCTGTGGTGAGAGGCAAAGGGACTCACCGAAATCAAGCACCCCGATGGATGGTGAGAGGCAAGGGGACTCACCGAAATTAAGCAACCCGAAGGGAATACACAACTACTACGTCCGCGTCGTTATTCCTGGGTAGAGCTAAAAGTAGTGTCAACAATTTCGTTTTTCGCAATTGCAGCGCCATCTATCGCGAATCGAAACAAATTTTCCGAATAAAACTTACGTATTTCGTAAAGGAGAATCTGAATCTGTGATAAAAAATTGGGGTTGCCATTTGAAATTACAAATTTACCCCCACCCCTGCCTCCTGTGGGGGTGGGGGTGGGGTAAATTCAAACAAATCTTTTTTCCCCCTCGAAAATAAAAAGTTTTTATTCTGGACATTTTTTCCGTAGGATGTGTATTTTTTGAGATATTTCGTTGTCTCAAGTTAAAAAACACACCCTATATATATATACACACACACACACACACACACAGGGTGTCCCAGATTCAAGTGTCCGGACTTATATGACCGTATAAACATAAAAAAAATAGACAGAAAATTCCTTTTCCAAAAATCAGTTGAAGTTTTGGTTTTTGAGTTATAAAATATTTGAACTGGACCAATCAGGAAAGCCGTATAAACAACCGTGTGTGCGTGAATGGGATTCCAACATAGTGTTCTCCTTTCGCTAACCCCACCTCTGCGCTCGTTCCGATAACACTGCGTGCGATTGGTGCAGCTTAAATATTTTATAACTAAAAAACTGAAACTTCAACTGATTTTTGGAAAAGGAATTTTCTATTTATTTATTTTTTATTTTTATACGTCTATATAAGTCCGGAAACTTGAGCCTGGGACACCCTGTATATATATCGTAGGTTTTTAGAGGATTCAGGCATTCAGCCGAATGCCGGCGTACAGAAGAATTTGGGGCGAAATTTACACCTGGCGTCCAAGTGACAGGTTTATTTAGGCACTTACAAGAATACTCATCTATTCTTCGGAAAAAATACTTTTCTAACTATTTTCCGGAAAGCCTGCCATGTTTTAGGCAATTAAAGGAAACCAGTAATAGAGTATTAAATACATTAAATGACTATTGAACATTTTATTTTCATGTTCATTTACTTAATGAAATATACTTTTACAAAATAATAAGAATAATGATTTCACGTCATATATTTAAAAAGCCTATTAATTTAAGTTCATTTTTTCACAGGTTTCGAAGGTAAATACTTATTTATTTTTTAATTTCACTTTTTATAATTATATTATTAATATAATTATTAACCAATAACAAATATTGATTAAATAATTAAATAATGAATTCATCATTTAAGTTGATAATAATTATAAGTGTGATAATTATTGTCGCATAATTATATTCATCCATATTTGATTTAATTATCATTATTTACTAGATCTTCAATACTTCATGTACTATTGTCGTTTACTATAACGTATTTTGATTTAGCAGAGAAATTTCTTGTCATTCAATATAATGTAGATGTTATTCATAACAATCAAATTCTGCAAATGTAGCCACTTTTTTTGTGACCGAATTGCAAAATAAAAATACAATGTGTTTATACGTAGCTGTTTGTTTTTCAATTTTTTATATGAGAGTAGCAAGAGATTATTTAATTTAAATTAAAGGACAATAGCGAAGGTGTATACCTGACTTCACGAGTTGTTAACCCCTCGGACAATTGTTTATTTTTTAGTAAATTTTAATTATATTTTTTCGGTAAATGTCTGAATTACCCTTTTAATATGCATTATTTTGACTCTGAACACACTTGTTTTGTAGAATTGATTTAATTTTACTATTTCAAATTGTACTTTGTGCAAGGAAAATCGTAAATACAGCTATTTTACATTGTAATATTCACTAAATTCTACAGAAAATTGATCAAAGTTCAAATGGTGCATGTTAACTTGTGAATCCATTTATTAACTTCTTTCCGTGACCAAATTGCAACATAAAAATAAAATGTTCATCTTTGAAACCTGTGTAAACATGAACTTAAATTAAAAGTCTTTTTAAATATATGACATAATATCATTCTTATTATTTTGTGTAAGTATATTTCATTAACTAGATGAACATGAATATAAAAATAAAATGTTGATTTTTTGTATTATAACACAATATAATGTGTTTTAATACTCTATGGTTGGTTTCCTGTAATTGCCTAATACGTGTCAGGCTTTCAGAAGGAAAGCTGAGTATTCTTCTGAGTGCCTGAATAAGCCAGGGACACACACACACACACTCCGATTAATTAATCAAATTTAAAAACCCTGCTCAAATCTTTATAGCTATCTAATTAACGTAAATTTCAATCTTTTCCCCTCAATATCGCAAGAATTTTTCCTTCAATATATGTCGCTAGGGAGAGGGCAGTTTTATCTTACTGGCAGTCATATAACGCTTCATCAATCAGTTGAATTTTGATTCTTCACTTTATGATATCTGCCACTGTTTGCAATTAAACGAGTTCAAGCTTTGTTACTCACTTAAAATTGCACTTTTTATTTGTATTATTGTAACACATCTTTATTTACAAGCATTCTTCGAGACATCAAGTTCAGTTCGGCCACATGCCGCGCTTAACAAAATTGAAGTATGAGTATTTAAAAAAAAATAGAAAAAAAGTAGATCACATCATACAGTCAAACGCGAATTTTAGACAAGTCACGATTGCATTATTGCGCTATGTAATATTTTTGAAAGTTATTAAAGATAAAAGTCTCTTTTGAGAAATTTGATATTTAGTTTGTATAAACACTGTACAACAACGTCTAGATGTGAACGTGAATAAATGTGGGTGAATGAGAGATTAATTGCATTATTATTAACATAAATTTGACATCATTGCAGTAAACCGGTCTTGCTTATATTTATATATGGGGTCGTGCATATAATACACCACACGTTTTTCTTTTGTTTATATCGTTGTATCCCTTTCGGTTTCAAGGCAATTTTATTTTCGTCTTTATTTAAACAAAGGAAAAACGTGTCACGTAATATGTGAACGACCCCAATGTAGAAAAAAAATTGCGCCATATTAAGACATGTGTAAAAAAAATGACAACTTCATTTTTGTTCCGGACGGAAGAATAATAAGAATTTTTCTTATACAGTACACTCCCGGTAACTGCCAGTCTGACGGGGCTGCAGGGGAGTATAATTCCAAGAATTCGGCACATATTGAGTACACCCACTCTGTTCCGAGGTATAACCACGCTGCGTTGGAGCTCGCACTTTGGGACATGCGAAGAGACTCGCAGCCGCTCGCAGTCGCTCAAGTGGGAGACACAATGAAGTGTGCGTTAAAATACGTGTGGAGGAGAAGTGGCAAAAAGTGGAACTTAAGGAGCTTGCAATTAGCGGGAGTGTACTGTATTCGCATTTACAACAATGTTTTTTTTCGCATGATTTCAATATTGGGAACCTCTCAAGTCCAACAAGCAAGTAAAGTCCAAGCAAGTAAAAAACTTCAAACTTTTTTAATTCGCATCTCATACAAACATGATCAAACGTAAAATTTAATACATTTTTTTAAAGATATAAATATTTATAACTATAAGTGCTTCTGAATAATTTCCCACTCTTTGGACACAAGCAAGTTAAGAGAGGATTTATTAAATAACTTTTGCATTAATTTCAAGAAGATTAGCAACAAACAATATTTATGACTTTATTTTGTAAAACAAATATTTTTTTATGCAAAAGTTGATTCTGAGTTGTTAGTTTTAAATTTAAGGACACTTTTTAACAAAAGAGCCATGTGTTTGGTTCCCTAATGAAATCCAAGTCTTTCCGAGTAAATGCCTTCCTTACGATACTAGGTGTACCTAAGCACTCCACTAAGCCTGTTCAGTCAATAAACTAATAACCTTATTATCGCAACCGTCTTATCGTTTCTCAGAAACAGTGAAGTAAATTAAATAGTAAAACTGATATTTCTTGCAATTTCATTTAGGTCAGTCTAAACAACAGCGTGAATGCGCCGTCGAATCTTTCGAGCACAGCGCCGAAAAACGAGACTAGGCATATTAGGAATAAAGTAAATTACATAAATGCGATTTTAGATTATTTTTTGTATCCCGTTGTCTCGTTATTTTAATAAAACGTAATTATAATTATTTTTATATAAAATAAGAATCGATTGAGCTTTTTGCGAACAAACTGCTTTTCAGAAGTTGATCCCAAATTCGCTTCAGTTCAATCTTATGCGGTTTTATATCGAATTGCCACCAATTTTGTACATATATTAACTCAACCCGGTATAATATCTATGTACAAATATGTTGCTATGACACATAATACGACGTAAGTCCGCTGTCTTCGCGACGCTTCTCTTAAGCTTACTTAGACTTCCATCTCCAAGACAGTTTGACGAGAGAATACAAAAAATATGTAAGAATATACACGCACAAACATTCTACTTGTCAGAATGGTCCAAAAAAGTCAGCCAAAACATATTTGGTATATTTGTGATTATGGAACCAAATTAATTTAACCAGAATAGAATAAAAAGATTTACAATCATTGAAAGTATTACACAAGATTTAAAATAGGAAATTGTATAACATTCTATACAAATTCTATAATATTCAGATAAAAATTCCAGAATTGTTTTCAAAAATCCAAAAAATTGCATAACAACAAAATAATCTCAAACCCTTCCAGTAAATTCCAAACTTAATAATAACTGAATTTTTAGAGAATTTTATAAATAAAGAATTTTCACCAAAATCTTAGAACAGTGTAAAATATTATATATAATTTTAGAATATTGAAATCCAAAATCCCAGAACCTAAGAATCTTAATCATTCTAAAATATTTTAGAAAAGTAAATATTATGTATTTCAGAATGAAATATTCGAGAGTAGAAGAGACACGGTACGTTTGGGAGAGTAGTACGATTTGAACAAAGTCAATTTAAACATATTATATCAAGTATAAACATTTGTTTATTGGTTGAACATGTTTCTTTAGACTCGAAAGGAACATATTTAATTATGAAATAAAAGAGTATACTTTATCTATGATATTTGAATTGATTTAGTCCAAAACGTACTACTGTCCCAAACATACCGCCTCTCGTACTAAACTTCAAAACATTCAAACAGAGGCTATAATATTAAGTCCATTTCAGATAACAGATCCAAATTCAGAGAAAAATGTCTCGGATAATCTGGCACATTTTAAAACATTCAAGAATATTCTAGAAAAGAAAACTATTTCAGAATATTCAGGATTAGAACATCGCAGAAGACTTTCGAATATTCCACAGTGTTCTGGGATATTAAATTTATTTTCAAGAACTATTTAGAGAATTTTAGATTCAGATAAAAATTAAGGACATTTTTAGGATGATTTCGTAACATTATAGAATCTTCGAGACATTGCAAGGGCATTCTAGAATATTTTAGACTATTTAAACATATTCAATGAATTCTAATACGTACAACTTTCTAAAATTCACTGGTATTATTCGATTGTTTGAAAAAATGTCTAAAATGTTGGGTTGGTATACAGTTTAGAATTGGCATTGCAGAATATATTTAAAAATATTCAATTACAGTACTCGGATGAAGCCGGGTACAAATAACTAATAATTGTAATAAGGCAGATCGAATTGAAAAATTCCATCTCATCTTGAATCTAATGTCGAAAATTTGACATTGGAACAGGCGTTGGTTTGTAGCGAATCGAAAAAGTCGATCTCAGTTTAGAGCGGCTGGGAAAATTCGACATTCGACCAGCTAAAGTCCAAAAGTTGATTTATTTTTGCACACCTCCCTAAAAGTTCTACCATGAGTAATGAGAGGTTCTGCATTACAAAGAATTCAACTCTGAAAATCGAAATTCGTATTAAAATCTTAAGTAACTTTAACTTGATTTTTTAAAATCGCATAAAAAAGTTATAAAACTGCCTAAACAGATATTTTTAAGTTTTTGGATCATCTTATATTTTTGGACCACCCTACAATCCGTGTCTATTTAAACTGCGTTTCATGCTAAGTCAGCTATTTTATTGAACATCACATGTAGACATAATACCTTTGTAGCTCGTAAGGTTCGTGACTCAAGAGCTTACACTTTTCGTTATCAGTGGACAATAGTGCTGACGCGCTTAATTGTATAAATAGACGAGCCACAGTACTTAAAAACTTTAATTTGGATAGAGCGCAATTCGCGATTTATATATTTCTACAATTAACTGTATTAGAAGAGTTACGAGGGTTTAACTTCGCCAACTCCATGGGCAGATTGCCTTAGATTCTTAGACGAAACAAAAAACGTGTTGTTTTGTCTGATTTGTTACTATTTAGAAACAATCGCAGCGCTTGGGCTGTTTCATTTAAGCTCCGTCGGCTAATGCGATCACGGTGTAAATGTTAGCACATTCTCTCTTCGAACAGGAAAAGTTTGTTAAACATTAAACGAGTTAACAAAAATGGACAGTGTATTTTCGTGCGCATCGTATGTACATGCTGAATGTATAGGAAATCTCGACCATCCTGTACGTTATTTTACCTTTAGTTCGTAACCAGCACATTCCTACGTAATCAATAACTCAACGAGTTAAATGTTAATAAATGCATCGTGAATAACGAGTGCATAGTCAAGAATTAACACACTTCGTGACGATGCTGTTAAGAATAAGATGATATAGATTGCGAGACAATATCAGTTTCATAAGTAAAAAACGCTTTTGGTGTATAATTTAGAAAGTCACCAAGAGAAAATGGTGTTTTTCAAAATTCTCTATCGCTTAAGTTTGTGATTTTTATGACTGTGCTTGTCACAATGAGTAAAGTATACAAGTCGGTTGCACTTCCATTCAACTAGTCTTTGTTGGACTGTCGTCTGATCTCTCTGGATTGACGATCACCTGAATTACGTAACCAGGCTGGACCTTCGCCTCTTCGATGTACATTTTGTCACCCAGCAATTTCCCTCCGAAGAACCACCTCTGCCGTGACGATTCTAAACCTTCTTGACTCTGTTGACGAAATTTCAAAAATATTTGTAGTTTGGTACTTCGTTTATTCTCACTTCTTGATTTATTGAATGTCAATTAGACGATTGGAGCTGTTCACGTATTACGTAACGCAATTTCACGCGACGTTTGAAGCCCTCTCCCCAAATTTTCGCGATTTTTAAATCATTTTTCTGAAGTTTTTCGATGTTATGTAACACTGGATCCCCCCCCCCCCCCCCGTGCGTTACGTAAGAATTGAACAGTCTCATTTTAAGAGATAAGCATACGTCAGTAACTACCCACTTATCTCACTAAACCCTCCCAACCTAACTGCAGGCCCAATCTCCCCGAATGTTCACCCAACTCAACAAAAAAAAAAAACCACATCTATAACTGCCAACCCTTCTTCCAAACTTCCCATCGTCCCTCCCTACCTGCCCGCCCAGCCTAACTCCCTACTCAACCGCAATAAATGCTTAAACAACTTAACTACACATTCTACTCCCTAATTGCCCACTCTACCTCCCTTATTCACCACCCAAATTAACTGGCCAGCCTACCTATCTAACTGTCCGCTTAACCTCCTTAACTGCTCAGCCAAACTAACTGTCTGCCCAACATCTCTAATTTCCCAACAACCTTATAGCCCGCGCTACCTCCCTAACTGCATAATCTACCTCCTTAACTAGCCATCTAACCTACCTGTCCGTTGAAACTCCGTAAATGTCCACCCAATCTAGCTTCACACCCTACAAAACATATAGAACTGCCCATCCCACTGATATATATATATATATATATATATATTCGGTTTCGATTCGGTTTTGGTTTCGATTCCTTTGGAATAGAACCGAAGGGCTTATGACAAAGCCACCGAACGCGTCCTCGGGTTGCGGATAGAGGGTCCCCGTACCAAGGGTTTCTGCTGAATACGGTTACAATAATTAATAAGCAGTCGCGGACAATTGTTCAGGGATGGTCCCGAAGGAATAACCCCTAAGCGAAGGTGTAAGAACCGTACCGAAAGCTGCATGGCACCTGGGTGAGGTGTCTTTAACGGTGACTCTGGGACACCGGAGACATCTCAGAGTATCAGCCTTATCCTTGCACGCGGGGCTCTACAAGGATGGACGCACCCTTTCCCTAGCTGCTCGTGGGAACAACAATGAAACCAACAAACCACCAAAATGTTGTAGATGCGGTTCAAAACGATCGAACGCGCAGAGCACCTGACAATGGATCGGCAAACAATGCCGATCATCCTAGAGTTCGGAGTGCTGAAAACAATTTAGATGGAAACACGACGACGAACCGGCGAAACGCCCACATTCAGTGGACGGATCATCTTAGGATTGAGGAGGTAGACTGCTACGATGCCAGCATTATCCCTGTTCGCGGAGGCTTTATCGCGCGTCTGCATACTCTGTGGTGCCAGAAACACCCAGAGCTTCAGCACGTTTCGCATCAGTCTTTGCGAAATCAAGCCGACTACCTCCGGAAAAATGGATATGTACGCGCAGCGCTTCCTCAACCGCTGCTTGAACAAGCTGCAGACGAAGATGAAACGACATTAAGACCAACCGCAGAAAGTAGGCACCTTCTTGAAGATGATGGCAATTTCAGTACAAGGAGGAACATCAACATGCAAGTTCCTCTTAAGCCCCAAGATCTGGCTGAAATGGATGCCTCCCTTCGTGGAGATATCTCGCAAGAGTCTGACCTCTGGACCATCAATTGCTTAGTTTATGGTGCTGCGAGAGCTTTGGCTGATTCAAATCGAAGCCTGAAACCGACGATGGATCAAAAGAAAAGAAGACGCTTGCATCAACTGAACTAGAAAATTGGATGGGCAAGACAGAATGCGTCCCGTGTTCAATGTGTGATTGACTACATAACATCTGGTAGACCGTTCACGGAAAGGGTTCGAACGTTCGCCCAAGAACTAAGGACCTTGCATCACACACTAAACAAGTCAAAGCTGCTAACAACCACGCAGCATATTGTTGCCAAATAAGGATGTTATCTGACGCAAGGAGGAGGATACAGAAGAGGGAGAGATGGATCAGGGAGAATCAATAGTTTCTCGCTGACCCATCACGCCTCTTCAGTGATCCCCCTGTATGTGTAAAAAATCCACCCAAGCCCAAGGAGGTAGAGACTTTTTGGAGAGAGGTGTACAAGATCCCGAAAACACTGGAGTTGAAAGAAGATAGTGACAATATCATCCGCTTCAAGGAGTTTTGGGACAGCCTCATAAAATCTGAGGAGGAGTACCCATCAGTCACTGCCGAAGAGGTGAAAAAAGCACTTAGAGGCACGAAGAACTTTTACGGTGCTGGACCAGATTGTATCAAGAACTTTTGCTGGAAGAAGTTTACTTCTATACACCAACATTTGGCCCGCATATTCACCTCATATTTAAAGTCGGAGAGGCCCATTCCGCAGTGGCTGGTGTTAGGACGCACTATACTCCTACCGAAAAAAGGCAACTTGTCCAAACCAGAGAATTACAGGCCAATAACTTGTTTAAACACACTGTATAAGATCTTTACAGCTGTCCTAAACAACAGGATTGTTCGACGAATTGAGCCTGTATGGCGAGACATGTACGAATAACGTGGCTCGAAAAAAGGTGTAGCAGGCTGTCGAGAGAACCTGCTGATTGACAGGTGTGTCTGTAAAGACGCTGCAGTCCATCAGCGCGTCCTGTCAATGGCCTGGATTGACTACCGGAAAGCTTTCGATTCAACCTCTCATAGACTTATCATTTGGCTGTTGGAAAGCTTGAAGGTACATTCACACATAGTGAGATGCATAGAGAGATTGATGCCTCTTTGGAAAACTAGATTTACCATCTCATCTAGGACTTATCGTCTGACGACGAACAACGTCACCTTCCAGAGGGGCGTCTTTCAAGGGGATAGTATTAGCCCTTTGCTTTTTCGCATCACACTTCTGCCTCTATCTCTCGCACTACGAAATTCTCCTAGATAACTCTGTGGCGACACTAATCAGCGTGAGCATAAGGTCACTCATGTATTTTAGGTGGATGACCTGAAGATCTATGCCGCTCGTAAAAGCAAACTTCGAACTGCTATAAATATCGTCAAGAACTACACAGGAGAGATTGGGATGAATTTTGGTTTGGACAAGTGTGCCAAAATTCATTTGAAGAAAGGAAAGATAACTGGCGTTCCCAATGACCCTGAGCTTGTGGATATAAGTGTTATTAGACATCTTGACACTGGAGAGACCTATACATACCTGGGCGTGCCTCAAAGCCGCATTCAGGACGTAACATCAGTGAAGGAGTCTCTCCGAAGCAGATACAAGCATCTTCTTAGACAGATTTGGTCTTCCAATCTGTCGGCGTTGAACAAGGTATCTGCGACTAACATGCTTGCCGTCCCGGTTCTACTTTACTCGTTTGGGGTGGTTCAATGGACGAAGAACGAGCTTAAGGCCCTTGATGTCACCACACGTAAGATCATGCATATGCATAAAAGCTTGCATATCAATTCTTCAGTTCCGCGATTATACATTTCACGCCGTCAAGGCGGACGCGGACTTCTGAATCTCCAGTGCCTTCATAACCGAATTGTTTCAAGTACAGCTTACATCGTTGCGAATGGCAGAGATCCTCTCCTAAAGATGGTCAGAAACCACGAGATGATTGGCGAAGGAGCGTTCCTTTACAAAGCCGCGGAGCAAGCTGCTGAGACCCTTGGCCTGAATTTTAACATCAGAAGTGAGGAAAGTGCATTACTCTATCTAGATGCTTCACGTCTAAAAGCCGAAGTAAAGAAAGCACAGGTTGGAAAATTTCACCAAGAGCTCTTCGACAAGCATATGCACGGAAACTTTCACAGAAATGTAGAAAAACAGTCCTTGTCGAAGGAGCAAACTTTTGCTTTCCTCAAATCATCAGGGCTCAATTCAGGTACAGAGGGCTTTATTTTCGCATTCCAGGACGGTGTAATCTCCAAATTAGCATACCGCGCCCGCATTTTGTGTCAAGAAGTTCCCAGTGATAGGTGCAGAGCGTCTCATACACACGCTGAGTACCTAGAACACATACTATCGGGGTGTCCGAACCACGCAGGAATAACGTATATCTATAGACATAATGCGGCCCTAAGAGTACTTTATTACCAACTTTGTCGCTCTTACGGTGTTGGTCGCGACCCTGCCCTGCCGAACGCTCCACGGGATATAGAGTCAATTGTCCGAAACGAGAAGAGCCAGATTTTCTGGAACTACGATTTTCGGGCAGCAGTCTCCGTTGCGCACTCGAGGCCTGACATTGTTCTCCAAGACTTCGAGAAACGAACTATATTCGTGATCGAATTCTCGGCTCCGTCCAAATACAACATCACTGCAAAGGAGAAACAAAAAGAGGAGAGGTATCAAGACCTTAAAAGAGAGCTACAACGACTGTACCCAAAATATTCGGTACGAGTAATTGTCCTTGTGATAGGTGCTCTCGGAGGTGCGAAATTATCACTGGTTCGTAACCTTAAAGCCATACCCGCGTGCCAAAAATATGCCAAGGCACTTGCGAGATGGATGCAGAAAGCTGTCATCCTTGGGTCGCTTCGTGTCCTCAAGACAGACGGGGGTTCGCCGGCCTGTCGTTGTGATTTCGTCGTGCCCTGTGTCCACCAATCTCACGGATGTGAGACGTGGCCGTAGGTGTATTTTACCGCGGTTCTACTGGGGGCCACTGACAATGAAACGAGCTGTGCCTACTTGAAGGCGCCGGAGTCGTCATTTTTTGTGGATGTTTTGGTTCATGACATTTCGGAATATGCGGTAGATTAAAATGTAGTATGAAAGAGAATTTTAAAATATTAATAAATGTCATGTAAACTTTAGTTTATTGTTAATTAGTGAATTGACTAAAACTGGAAACTTAATCAAATTTAATAATAAGTAATGACATTAATAAAAATAATAGAACAGTACAAAAAAAGAAAAGCCGATGAGATTCAAAATTGGTGGAATACACATTTTGTAAATACGTGGCTTAGAATATTTTTCTGTTGGAAGGTACAATAAAGCTTTAAAGTTTTTACAAGCGAACAATATAATAACTGTAATATCCTAAAAATCTGCATAGAATAGAATTGTGAAACACTTATTGGAACCTTTAAAGGCTACGAATTTGTACAGAAGAATTTTTTGCAGATAAAAAAAGTAGTGTGAAATTGTAAAGATGACCAAGGATATTATTGTATTGTTATAATTACAAAATGAATGTAAATTATAACATAAAAATCATTATGACTGTCCTACACGAGTTTTCACACTTCATAATAATTAAAAATTCCAAAAGGAATACAAGTCGTGTAGCATGTGTGCAAGTTAAATAATTAGTAATATCAATATTATGCCAATAATATTATACAACTGAACCTCTCCGGATCAAGAGGGAATACGCGTGGATTTAGCCTGAGATGTATTGTCCTGAAAGTCAATTTTTAAAATCGTTTGAATTTAAATTTTAAGGTCTGATACTTGTAGAGAATTTCAAGACGCATATTTTTTTATTTAGCAAATATTTGTAGCTTTTTCAGTTTTTCAAACAATTGATAAAAACTATATTTTTCAGGACAATACTTATCAAGCTGAATCCAAGCGTTTCCCCTTTTGATTTGTGCAGCTGGAAAAAAAAGAAATAGATAAAATTATAATAATATATTACGAATGGAGATAATAAAGTACAAATTAAGGTTTTCTAAGAAATATAGATGAAAAAATACTGAAAGAAATTAATAAAGTTTATTGAACTGGAAAAAATAATACAATATTTTGGGATCTTCGGCAATTTTTACATTCAATGAAGAGGATTTTCTCCTACTGCAAATGTCCTTTTTACAATATATATTTTCATCTTATCAGTATCCCTATATCTTATACATAGAGAGAACTTTTACGAATTATGACACTTGATCTTTACACCATCATTTCTAATAGTGCACTAAACATAATAATGTTTTGCAAACGTGTAATGAAAGATACATAATTATGGTTTCCGTTGATATGAATAGGTTAAAGAATTATGTAGCTTATATGGTTGTAATTTTTTTGTGAAAGTTCGTGCTTCGTACGAGTTGCTGATAAATACGGTATGTTACGGGCAACCAAGGTTTTTCATAACTTTGATCCCGTTTATTGTATTGGTTTTGTCATCATCAATGATGTTTAGTTTTGTTGGCATGTGAATGTTTCTATCTTGTTTTATTCGTTACGCTTCACGCGAAGCCTTCAATACAGTAACTGTAGCGTTTTGTCTCTCTTCTATTCGTTTGCTTTAAGATGTGTTCACCGCATTCATAGCATAATTTGATTTATGGATTATTTTTTAATTATTGATTGAAATGCAACGTATATTATTTTACATTTAATTTCAATGGAAACTATAAGTGAACTGATACTTAATTATTTTTTTTTTATTTTAATAATAGTTGAAATGCACCCCATATTTGATAATAATTATTTTAATGAATTACATACTCAAAATAATAGTAACCTAAAGTTTAATTTAGTAAGAATGTAGAACCATTTAACTATAAGTAAAAGAGCGTGGAATTTCGAAGAGAAGCTAAAAAGGGGGGAGGGGAGGCAAATAGAGAGTGGCAGCAGGTAGAGCAGTACATGATAGTAGAACAAAAAGAAGAGAGATGGGATAAAATCGTGAGGTCAAGATATAATAAATGGTATAGGGTAGTTAAGGGCGAAACAGATCCAGAATATCTGAAAAAGGTAAAAAAAGAGAGCAAATGGAACCGAGTGATCAGGTTCAGAATGGGTGAAGGGATGAGGGAATGCAGATATTGGGAGAATGAAGAAGAGAGAACTGGAGACATGGGAGCACGTGTTAGAGAGATGCACAGGGGATGAAACGGGAGGAGAGAGCGTAAATGATAGAGTAAGATGGATTTTGGATGAAAATGGTCAAGGTGAGAAAGGGATGAGAAATCTGGAAGAACTAAGAGACAGGGCAGGTGGCAGGGGTTAGGGTTGAGCCAAAAGGTGACTTCAAGAAATGAAAGTTAAAGAGGTAGAGTCGGAAATTAAAATTGTGAGCTGAATGTGGCTCAGGCGAGAGGAAACGGAAGCCCCTGGAGGCACGATTAAGAGCATAGGATAGGCATAGTTGTAAAGTAGAATTAAGTCGCCGAATTTGTAGTAGTAAGATAATATTAAGTAGTCAGTAAGATATTTTTGTAAACGATGTACAGGGAACGGAGCCCTCAAACCCGTAAAAGGGAGAGTAAATATACATACAACTATAAGTAATTTAAGAATAATTTTCTTAATGCGTATTTATTTTTAAATAATGTGATTATTCACTTAATATTTACACTTTAAAGATCTCCCCTACTAGGGGACAACCAATTTGAATTACAGTTAAAAGTATAATTTTTAACTGACGGAAAAATTTAACGTATTTTCATTGAAATGTAGCCTATATTGGATAATAATTAATTTAATTCCATAAGACTGTACAATATTAATTACAAAATGAATAAAAATTTATTTTTAATGCCGTTGCAACATTCTTTTCACATTATTGTACATTGCTTTGAAACGAAGAATAATCAAATTTGTATGAGAATAACATAAAAAATAAACAAATTTTTCAATAAAAAATGAAATATGTGGTTCAATTTTAATTCAAAATTAATTAATTCTTAACTTATGTTGTGCTACAAGTGCGGAAAGTAAGCAGTTCCACACGAGTGTGAAGTTTGCTGTACGAGCCAGAGGCGAGTCGGGGCGTTGTAGGCAAGTCGTAGGAGAGTTGAAGGCGAGGTGTGAACGAGCCGAAGACGAGCCGGAAACGACCCGAAGATGAGCCGATGGCAAGTACTATAAACTTCACAAGATTTGCAACTGTCTACTTTCAGCAACTATTTCAAACGATATTTTTTGTAACAAACGCAGGATTTATTGTAAAATTACCAAAAATTACCGAAAATTACCGAAAATTTCCGGAAGTTTTTGGTAAATTTGTAAATTACGGAGAATTTCTAGAAAATTTCGGCGAATTTGTAAATTACCGAAAATGTATAGAAATTGATGATATCCAAAGCTTTTTGGAAGAAATTAAAAAATTTCCAAAATATCCGGATGGAAAATTTCGGAAATTTATGAAAAATTGATAAATTACCGAAAATTTCGGATATCCAAAAAAATCCAAAATTTTCGGTAATTTATCACTTCGAGTTTGTCCAATCACTATTCACTACTGACAATCACTCTCTGTAGCGTAAAATCATAATGAAGTGAGGTTATCATTCCGGCAGTCCTATCAAGTAATTCTAAATCGAAATGCGCAAGGGCAACAGCAAGAAAAAGTAATCCGGCTCGAACTGCGCATGCGCAACAGCTAGAAAAGGTAATATTCCTCAACGAGCGCAAGCGCAGCAGCTACAAATAATCTTTTTATAAAAATAAATGCAAAAAACACATTTTTTTTAAAACGACGATTTTTATTGTGTTTTTTACTTCAACTCGCTCTTAATCCCAGACTTTTCGATTTTTACTTTAAAAATTTAGGAGTTACTCATTAGACTATTATTAAAGTGTAAGTAAAACTACAATTAACATTTATTTGTATTAAAAAAAGTTAATAATTTTGTTCTAAACAGTTTTATAAACACCGTTTGAATATTTTCAATCGCAAAGTCTATCGACGTAACTTTCGGGTACAATAAACTTTTAGGGGATGAAATGTTTACTAGGGTCCACATAAGTTTTCAGAAAAATTTTACTTTAATTGGCCCAGCTGCTGAAAAACTATAATGCTTTAATTCTTTCGCTCGGCGTCGTGAACGTAGGACTCAGCGACGTATATGAGAAAGGCGAGGCGCAGTACTGATTCCTGAAGGTCTGCACGTAAAAACTTATATTTTGCAGAATTTTTCTACAAAAAATTATTATGAAACTAATAATATTATATATATATATATATATATATAATTAAAAAAAAGTTAAACAACCACAGCAGGGTACCACTAAGAGCAACTG